>JALLBE010000982.1:0-12246 GCA_036939795.1 Thalassiosira mediterranea
TTCTGGACAACCCCCCTCCAGAGCACCATATTCTGGACAACTTGCGGGCGAGGCTGACTATGCCATTTCTGGACCGTTTCGAAAGCTGTAGAGCAAGGTCATAGTAGCACTAGTTGTGTTCTAACCGTAGCCAACTTTATAGGCCATCATATCAACATCTCTACGAGCAGTTGACCCTCTCCTCAGCGATATCGAAAAGAGGTTGCATCGAATCAAATTCGATTTACCTTTATCGTTTACTTTTATCAATCACTAGCTTTGTCTAGTTAATTTTAAAAATTGAGTGCATTCAACCCCTTTCGAAGGAAGCGTCTGCGCTGACCACGCGCTGCCGACCCGTGTCGGCGTTCGTCGAATGAAATGGAAACCAGCACGCTGTCGCTCTGGCCGTCTCCAGTCAACACGGCCTTCGCTCCGTGCTCCCATTGATTGTGGTGCCGTGACCGTTGTCGTTCGCCGCCCTCTCTGTCTACTTTGCCTCTTCCTGCTCCCCACCCTTGATGGCGCGTCCACTAAGTCAGGTTTCGTCCTGTGTTTTGTCCTCGCCATCACGTAGTCCAGTGCCACCCTTGCAAACTCGAGCGAATTCTCAAAAGGTCGCATCCGGATCACACTCCATGATCTTGTGGCATCCAAGTTAGTTCACCACCCCCCCCACCCTCCCCATCTCATTCGGCTCCTCCCCAGCTTCCGCGCTGTGACCTCTGCACCTATAAGTGATGCCGAGATGTTGGTGATGGCATTCGGGACAACAGAGGCGCACACTATCCCCGTCGCGAATCGCAAATGCCCCGTGTACCAACCAATCCGATGCGACCCCTCCGCTGGGAAAATTCAACCCTCTCCCCTCCATTGTCAGGGGCAGAAGCATTCCTCCTCACTCCCTTCGATTAATCGCTATGCATCAGCTCTGCCACCAGACCAGCTGCCGGCCCCATCCACGTAGCCGCTGGTGCCGTGTCGCTTTTACCACGGCACCTTCTCCTCGACGCCTACCTTCGGGGCGGGTTCCAGCCTCCCAGCTGTGGCGTAGGAGTCGTCGACATCATTGTCACAAAATCCTCTTCGCACCAGTTCTTCTTTGAGCGTCACCGCGCTGCTTGGGGAAGCGCTCGATGGAGTACTCTTTGAGCTGTCGCCGAATCCCCCCGGCCGGGGACGTTGAACCAGCCCAGCGGAAACGATGTCAGTTGTTGATAAGAAGGGGTCTCGAAAGCCCCAATCTCCTCGTTCCTCCTTGTCAACTCCTTCCGACGAAGCGTGCGTACTGCTGCAGGCAATCCCGCTCAATGCCCGGCTGGTCCGCGGTTTCATCTTCGTCCATAACTGTGGTTGAGAAGGATGCGACGATCGCATGGCGTCGCATCGTCACATCGCGGTGCAGCGGGGCAACGATGCCGCCGCACGTCGACGACGCCATCGACGACGCGAGCATGGGACCGCCGCCTCTCGAGCGATCGGAGGTTCGGGGGAAGAATGGCGGATGGAGGGAGGGCGGACGGGCGGGCGGGGATCGGATGGACGACATTGACGATCGAAGAATGGCGACGAAGGCGGAAGGCGGCGCACAATATGTGGTGAAGGATGACGAAAATCGAATGTCGCGATAAAGGTAAACTCGTTCGCTAGCTTTCACCGTAGTAAACCCCCAAGTTGTCCAATTGCTGCCAGAGTAAAAAATCGAAAAAATAAATTCGAATAGAGCTGATGGTGGTGGTCCACAGCGAGATGACCCCCGGTCGGATCGGCCTGAGGACCGAGAACAAGCTCGAGTAGTAGTTCCTCTCGAACGTATGTACCTCGGTTGGTACTCAAAGCCCTAGAATTGACTATCTTAGAGCTATCTAAGGTCGAGCCGATAAAGGTAAAATGCCCGAAATCAGCTGTCCAGAATATGGTTTATGACTGGTAGCATGTGAATATTTATCTTTTCCCTAATCCCTCCTCTTTTGTCCGGTTTGCTAAATAATTTGGAAGTATCTCTCTATGTTGGGCCGGAATATAGGACAAGCATATTGAGGTTCTCCACCTTTCCACTTATTGCTTTCATAGGGAAATATTATGGGAAAGAGCCAAGTGATGACAAAAGCCAAGCAAAGCAGAATAGAGACAACTTCATGAGTGAGAGAACGAGGTTCTTGCTGACAAGATGATGAATGTCGCCGCTTGGTGGCTCTGATCTCTTCTGCCTACGCACGTGTCCAAAGAGAATAAACATGCTAGGAGCGATAGTGCTGTTGAAATGTTTCCATATTAAATTGGCAATTAACAGGCGTTATGAGTTTTTAGCACCATTTGCTATTCAGTATGGTCACTGCTGTTTACACTAATAGATGAATTGATGCAACATGAATATTTTTTCATAAAAACCTGGTCTGGCAGTGGGCAACATTTTGGTAACTCATATTTTTCTCCTCCTACACAGATAGCACAGAAGGCTCCACTTTAGTTGACACCACTTCGCTTTGCAATGAAGAATTGCGTCGGTCTTGGATGTATACCTTTATGTTGGGCCGGAATAGGACAAGCATATTGTAAAACCCTTGCAGTGGTGAAAAGATATTCGTCAGAATAACCAGAGGTTTGGATACATTCCCGTTGATTGTTTGAACAAGACGAGTGACTGTGGGAAATATCCACGCGATGACAAAAGCCAAGCAGAAGAAAAATCCTTGCATGGCAACATCTCGGGCAAGGGAGTGTCGTTCTTGTTGAGAAATAGTTGTAAGTCTCCATCTTGCTGCAATCTTCTCCTGCCTACGAACGTGCCAAAAGAGAATGAACATGCTCGGAACGATGACAAAAAGCCCAACGAACCATAAGATGCCGAAGAAAAATGCCCAACGGTAAAGGTTCCATTGCGGAGTGATCCAGCACCACCAGATTGCATTGCCATAGATTCCAAGCACTGTGCCTGCAATTGCAGTTCCTAAACCAATTGATACTGGGAATACATGAAACCACCACCTCACGTTCTGCAATTTGTCCTCCTTCCACCCATATTTGACGGAAAGCAAATAGTACACACTTAGGCTGGCATTGTAGACTGGATTCATAATGTTTGCCTGAAGAAAAAAAGCTTGAGCGGTGCATGTCTGATCGTTGCCGCTGGCCAAGTACACGGTAGGCTTGTCATCGTTGACATAGGCAGGTACCGGTATCGTTCCCAAAAACATGCATATAGACCCAATCACGTCTACCAGACTCAGGCCGAGCAATATCTGGTACCTGACTGCGCCCCTCCTTCTCGGATCTGTCAATACATAGTAGATAACGTAAGACGATCCTGCTATAGACAAGAGTGCGAAAGGCTTGGGTAGGATGGCGATCGTCTTTTGCCATATGCTGAAGGACATGGTTTCTTCTTTCCTCTTCGGCTGACTGGTGACGGCTGTCCGAGGCGTTTCTCAAGCCACAACAAGCTTTTCTTCAATCTGCAACAGGTTTATGCAATTTGCGTCCCTGCCTCTCTGATATCAACTCAGCGGAAACCTGGTCGTCTGGACTATATTGAACGATGGTCGACACTCCAGTGCCAAGATCCTGTGCCATTTATGGTCTCTCTCGAAGCCTCTCTACCTATTGGGGCATCTCTTGTGCGACCAAACGTTGCTATTCGCTACAATACTGGTTCATGAGAGGACTGGATGGACAATTTATGACATCATACGTTGCCAGCGCCTGAGAGGTTGGGCGGGGCGCGGGCGGGGCCGGCCCAGCGTCCCTGATGTTGATGTTATCGATGTGGAGCGGCGGAGGAGCGTGGGAGGAGGTTCGCTTCTCTCACCTCTCTCACTCCTGAGACACTGGACATACATCGACATCGGACAGCAGCGAGCAAGCACAAACATCCTTGATTCCGGTCTTGATCTTGATGCTAGGATGCCGGATGCCTGCAGGGCTTGATGCTTTGGTGCCGGATTTGCCATGCCGAGCATCAAGCCCTGGATGCATCCGGCATCCGAGCATCAAGATCAAGATCAAGACCAGAACCAAGCTACAGGTCCATCAAGAAATCAATATGCAGCCCCCAGTACTTCACTGCCCCCTGCCCTGGCCGGCCCACAGGGTACGATACCTGCCCCCCCCTGTCACTGGCCCAGAGCCACTTCTCTGATCTGACTGGCCAGACCTCCTGCTCGCAGCATGGGTAAACCACATTGCATTGAGTCGGTGTGAAGTCTGTACGATACACCATAGTGAGCTAGAAAGATTGCATGTCGTAGCCATGATTGGTGGCTATTGGTGGCTATATTGGTGGCATGGCACCTACACCCTACGTTACCTACAGTACTTTCAGCCACGATACCATTGCCCGCGCCCGCGCAGTGTTCAGTCTCCTGCCTGCGCTGTGGACTGTATGTGAAGGCTGTGAAGCACGGACTAAGATAGGTATGTTAGGGCCGTAAAAGTTGGCGAGAAAGAGCAAGTGTAGGTACGATTCATCTGGCCTCTGGCCGTGAGCCCACCAGAAGACACGCAACCAAATCGATCAGAGATTGGAAATAATGACCTAGAGAGGACTAGCACCATCACATCATCCTAACCAGAGCTCATTAATTCGAGATGGTGTTGTCATAATATCCCTTGTGTTATGGCACCAAGAATTAATCAAATATCTCCTGGTCGTCATCAACGTTTTCAGAGTACCCTTCCTCGCCGAATTCTTCCCCAAGGAAAGTACGTATCAAACTTTCCTTTGCCTCCAACCTCGAGCGCTCTCTTTTAACCATCCAAGCGAGCTTCTTCACACGATTCCAATGGTCTTTCATGGAGAGGATTTCCTGGAAATCCAGAACTGGATCCATTCCCAATTCCATGAAATCCCGCGAGGCACTTTGCTCTATTCCTTCCAACTGCCGCTGTACATCAGGAGGCAACTTCTTTCTTTTGACAGGAAGCTCCAGAGGTCCTTTTGCCTGCATAGCTGCATTGACTGACAATTCATTAACAATATTTTGCAGCTGAGTTTGTTTCGATTGACGTATAGTGTTGCAGAGCATTTGCCATGTTTCAATAACCCTCCAAAAGCTCGTCTCATTATTAACGTCTTCAATGCTGAATGTTGGCAGTGTCTGTACTGCATTTTGAGCAAATTTCGGCAACTCATTGGAAGCCAAGCTTTGGGAATTGATGTAGATTGATCTAACTGCAAGGTAATCTTCAATCACTTGCTTTGGTAGATGATGATCGCCCTCCATATTTCCTTTTCTTTTTGCTGTTGTGTGTGGTGAATCGCGAATCTTGACACACGCTACCAGATAATCATCATACTTGTAATCACATTCCTCAATCGAGATTACATCAGCAACACCGATCGCCCTGCAATTTGCAACAACGCGATTAAGTGTGGGAAGGATGTTCCCAGGCCATGTTCTCGCACCGCTGATGCTTCTATCTTCAGTGTCAATCAGTTGCATTATTGTCCCTACAGTTGCTACCCGGTTGGTGTCCCGTGCTCTTAGGCTCACACAAAAAAGAGAGTCATCCCAATCTCCATTTGACAGATGCTGAAGTATTTGATTTAGAAAAGAAATGAGCCAGATATCGCAATTGATATAATCAGCGCAGAAGCTGTCATCTACTGACCATTGCCATTTTGACGTTCTTGGGCTCCTTGGATTCAGGAATGAAAAGATTGCAAAGAAACAAGAGCAAGCACGGATACGACATCAGGAATTGGCGACTCGAAAGAAATCCCACAGAGTATTGTATCCACTACGTACAATGTTGATGATAGTGTAGTTCTGTCCAGAATGGGGAACGTGCACAGCCCCCAGCGGATAAAAAGGTATCCTCCTCATCTCCACATCGGCAGCCTTGGTACCGTCGTCACTGGTTTTCAAGGGGTCGAACCACTTAATATCTTCGTGCATATCGTGATCATTCAGCACTCTCTCCTCTGAAAGCCATTCATATGCCGTGTCTAAATCACCCGAATACGTCCGCTCGGCGCACAGTGCGACCCGTCGTGAACGAACCGATGTTGTGGGCGAGCCGCCAAGAACCGACGGTAGTATTCTCTTCGCATGCTTGGGGAACACAAAATAACCTCTGCCCCTACAAATCCTTGCCGCCAGAACAGTCAAACTGATGAAGCATTTCAATATCTTGGTCATATTGTCGGTTAATAAAGAAATATCAACAAACACTTCTTCACCATTTCCCAGTTGCGACGAAGGTTGGAAGTGTCATCAGTCTTCAACTGTACGTCCGTCGCTCGTGCGCCGCAGGAGGTGAGGTGGATGGACCAGCATGGACGGAGGTAGATTGCAGGTGCGATGAAGGATGAGGCTGGATGAAGCATGCACTTTCAGGAGCGATCGGCGCGCTGGCTGTGCCCGCCGTGAGCCGCCGTGGGATTGATTTTCCCTTACACGATCTGTCACGGGTGTACCTATGGTAGAGGTACGTACCTATGTACATAGCCTTGCAATCAGCAAAAGATTCATACATACTTATTCCTAATCATGTGATATCTTTTCCCGCCATTATGTGCAAATTCACAGCCACTCAACCCAGCCAGCCACGCGTTGTCCCAGCCATCCCGCCCAGAGCTCCAGCAGCCAGCAGGCTCCAGCCCAGAGGTGATCACATGGGGTGAAAAGATGCACCCGGCGAGCGAGGAAACTTGATCATCCTCGCGGAGTCGAGTCAAATCGATCGCGATTCGCACACCAGCAGTCTAATCTAATATTTTTCAGATTATTTTACTAGTGTGAACGATTTGTCGTCTGATGTGGTCTGGCCGCCGGCCGTTCCCCGCATGTTTCGACTCGAGCGAGAAGGTTCCGGGGATGATCAAGTCTCCTCGCTCTGGATTCTGGACACGCTAGTTATTTTACTAGCTTCAAAAAGTCTTTGCAACCCATGTGATCACCTTGCTCCAGCCATCCCAGCACATCCCAGCTGGCCGCGTGCTGCCGCAGCGCGCCACGATCCACGAGGAGATGGGAGATGGAGCTCGAGATCCGCCCACTCCGCCGCTACATACACGCTACATATCTCCCCAAGTCTCCCCAGCCCCCGCGCGCCCGCCGCCCGCCGCCCGCCCCTCACTCATTTGCCTGTAGCTCCTCAACTGTCCACTGCCCCTATTGGAGACCGCATTCATTTCCCGAACACGGAAGGAAGAATCACATCAACGAACGTTAACATGGCGAGCCCAGATCTCCAGAGCAAAGTCAACCAGCTGACCGCAAAAATCGAGGGCGACATCTCGGGCATGATCGACGAGATCGAGAGGTTGAAATTGCGACCCCAAGGACGCAAAATGCACGCTTGCATCGTGTCCTGCTACGATCAGTGAGTAATTTGCATGATGCGTATCCACGCTTATCATGTGATTGTCTAATATCTCTGATATCACTTTTAACTAAAATGGCGTTGCTGCACCTTCAACCCAGAGCCGGCAAAAATGGTCGCAAAGAACAAATTGAACAATGCTCTCGGCAATGCGAAGCCCCTTATCAAAAAGCTGGAGCAGCGACTCAACAGGAGATCGGCAACTTTCAGAATCGTCTCAATCGCGCCATGATGCAGTGCAACGATGATGCGCAGGGGATGGTAACGCCGGACATGCAACATGATGCAAGCAAGATGAAGAAAGTCGAGGATAGTTTGTTGAAGTGCATTGAAGGGGTGATTGATAAGAGCAGAGCTGGATTGAAGCCCATGAAGCAGAGAATTGAGAGCCATATGTCATGAATACATTTCTTTCGACAGCGCACCCAGATTTCACCACTAATTAAAATTGTCAATAATCAGGAGAAATATTCGTGGGAGGGAAATCAATGCCCAAAGACAATCTTCATACCTGTCAAACTGGGCACGCATTTCGGCTGAAGAACTTTTGTTTCTGAATCTTGAAATGGCAATAGTGTACCATTGGTGCTACAGAGACACTGACTATCAATAGCGTCCTCTCCTGCCACATTGTGAGGGCATACATAATATCATCTCCCACATATGGTATCGAATTCAATTATCTCAATTCTTTGATCAAGTCAGTACTTATGCATTCGTTTAAGCATTATTCTGTTGACCTACTTTCGATAGCAGCTGCACTGATTGGTAGCCATCGCTATTCAACTGCTTACATATCTCATCTTCTGACAGAGACATTTCTTTCACAGAGGAGCGGGCGCTAAGCAGCCATTCACTGGGGGGGGCAGAAGCAGAAACGACAGACATTTCCCTCTGCCTCCTTCTCATCGCGCTAGGATTTCTGCCCACTCCAGTATACATATGTCATTTAACCAAGCCTTCAGCGCCGAAGTAGCTCGCATGCATGAATAATGCCTCCTCTTTTTTATTGGACGCAGGTTCATATATTCCTCTCAATTCCCTTCCATACCGAATCAGACGTAGCATTGTGGACGATTCCATTGGGAGGGATGGGCATGTTCTCCTCCGGCGCTATCAGCTCGGACAATTTCAGTGGCTCTCCGATTTTCTCCCCAGCATCCGGCAGCAATTCCCCCAGCATCTTCAACCACTGCCTGTACTTCCTGGGCTTGTGTATGTGGCACGCGCTGGGGTAGGTGTGACACGTCCGGTAAAGGACCTTTTGGTCGCTTCCCACGAACTTGCCCGTGGCACTCATCGTCCAGAAGGTGTCGTAAAAGGCGGAGTACAAGTTGGATATTCCGTTGTAGGTGCCGATGAAGCTGTTGCCACCCACCAACACCTGATCCCCGCTGATGACTTTGCTCTTGTCAAAGTTGTACGGTATCATCTGGTAAAGAAGCATGGCATCGTCATCCACTCCCTCCTTTGTGATATTTATCCTCACCGCACTCTGTCTGTACATGTGCGGAGCAGGGTTCCTCCAATAGCCCGTGTCTACCCAAACGAATTGCGTAGTGTTGAATGGATTGAGCATGGCAGCGCTGTGCAGCAAGACCAACTTCTCGTCCCATATTATGTAGAGCATCGTGTTCACGCCCTTGTGGTGTGTCGGCCCCTCTGGGTCGATTTCATACTGGTCTTTCCAGAATGTTTCCTGCGCAAAATGCTGCTTCAGTCTAAGGTCGTTGGCAGATAGTGGGACCACGATCGTCGGAGCATGTTTCCTCTGCTCAATAAAGAAGTCCACCCACGTACTGTTTGGCTCACAGAATATGATCATCGGATCGGAGGTAGCAAGAAGCTGTCCGGAATTTTTCTGGTACATCTTCGGCGGATGCTTCGAGCTCATCTGATAAAATGCCGTCACAATCGTTGCTATCGGTCTATTCGCGTCCTTAGGATAGTTCCTCGGAGAGCGACACTCGCAGTCGGCCAGCTCCTCATCTGAAAGCACATTCGCCTCGCTGAAATTCTTCGTCAGGAACCTGTGGTTCACGTTGCTGGGACAGCACTCGGGCGGCATCCCCAAGTAAGTCGAGTCCGGCGAGGCGATGTGAGCGTGTATCGCGCGGTCCCACTGCGGGAACTGCGGCGGCAGATACGTGGGCAGCAGCGAGTTCCATCGCAGGTCCGATTCCAGCAGCTGACGGTATCGATGCTCGGCCGTGGCGCGGACCAACGCTGCCCCATTTTCGGAGCGCAGATCCAACGGGGTGATAGACGATTCGTCCCAAGGACGGGAGGGAACGGCAGCGAACATTCCGTGCCGCCCCGTCGGATCCTGGTTTGGTTCGAGGTAATAGATCGGAGGGTGCTGATTTGTGGTGCTGAAGTATCTCCTCGGAAGGCAGACGCCGGGGACGCATTTTCTGGGCAGGGGGACAGGCGCCGCGCCGTCCTCGCCGAGGTGTCGCAGGAATGAGGGGCCGTCGTTGGCGCCCGACGACGAGGACGAGCCTCCTTTTCGAGGCGAGGAATCATCGGTGACGAAACCGGTCGGAATGCCATGAAGCTCGGGCGTGAACAGGAATGGAACTATCGCGCAAACGATCACGAGGGCCACGAGCACTATCCTGATCGACCTCGCGAGCGAAATCATCGTCGGACCCAGGGGTGGCCGGCGTCGCCGTCCTGCTCCCTCTGCTCGTCCAGCTGACACTGAAAGCGGCGACCAGCGTCCGCCCCTCCCCTCTCGGTAATCAATCAACCACAGGCTGCTTTGGCCAGGCGTGGGTCAGGGCTGAAGTGCTGCCGCCAGGCAGACGGACTCCGGCGGCCGGGCGGAGGCGGATCGTTTGTCGTTGCCGTTGATCGTTGATTCGCTTGTGTCGTCGATGATATGGTGGGTATCGGGTATAATGATAATTGAATTTTCATTTGTATGATACCCGTTTTACCTTCATACTCTAGCTACAATATAACACACTGACACCCGCCACTCCATACCACCCGACACCCGTTCCCTCCAATGCGCCCCCTTCACTCCTCACTCCGCACTCCGCCCGCCCCGCCGCGCGCCCGTCCGCTCTCCGTAGCCCCTCTCCGCGCCGACGCCGCTGCCGGCCGCCGCCCGCGCGCCGCGCCCGCCTCCGGCCTCCGAGCCAATCTCACCTCTCACCGTAGCGCTCTAGAGAGAAAGTGCAAGGCACCCGATGATGGACGCCATCCAATCCTGGTCCACCTTCGAGCGGCAGGAGCGGCGAGGCGATCGAACCGGCGCCACGAACGCCGCCGGCGGCAGGGGAATCGAAGCGCTCTACGTGTCGAGCTCGTCCCCGGACGTCGCCCCCGCGACCGCTACGCTCCTTCGAAACTCCGGCCTGGTGCCCCCCAGCTACGCGAGCGCGAAGGAGGGTGCCGGCGATGGTGGCGCTGACAGGAGCGGCGAGGAGGAATTTCGGTTGCGTTTTCATTGGATGAGGCCGCACCCGTCGTTGGCGTTCGGGCTGGAGGGGGAGATGGCGAAAGGCTCGGGCGAAGAAACGCGAGAAGAGAGCAACGATTCCCCGCGCAAACGCCTATACCCGGCAGTGGAGTCGTCGAAGCTCATGGAGATATATCGATCTTCCCAGATGAAGAAATTGCGTGACAAATCCAGTGATCAGGGCGATGACAACGATGATCACGCGCCGGGCAATGATGACACCGAAACTTCGGCTGAGGGCAGAAACAGAAGCACTGTCGACCTTCCTTTGGAAATACCGAGATTACGGGTAAACTTGGCAAGCTTGGTTGAACCGCCGCTGATGACAGCCTGGTTGCCAGGGGAAGATACCAGCATTGGTTATGGAAGCGACGAAGATGTGGATGACATGCATTGAATTATTGGCTCCCGGTCATACATACGACGGCACGCAAGTCGATGAAAACTATATCTGTCACTCACTCCATCCCATACTCTATGGGAGGTTTAATATGAGGAAAAGACTCATCGGGAGGTCTCAGACAACTTCTTTGATTTCGCCCCGGGCGAGTACGACAACGTGGCAGTCTTGAACTACGTGCGTCCGACGATCGGGAGCACCGATACGGCTGGAAGGATCTGGATGCGGGGCGGTCACCCAACGACTTCTTGTGGAACGCGGCGCAGCTGCAGTTATTACGCAAGGGAGGTATTCACGCATTCATGAGTTGCTGTCTTGACGATATGTACCACTGACTGACATCGATTCGAGACTGAGAATGCCCATGCATCAAGGGGTAGATATGGAGATGCCGGGGAAGAAACGCACGCCATAGGCACGATGTCATCTCAGTAACAATCGTATGTAGTCGAATTATCTTCAATAAATTCAAATACTGGCTGAGCTACGATCATGTCGACCGGACTGGTTCAATCACAGTTCAATGAATCCGGGCAACGAATCACATTGTTCCAACCATTCCAACCAGGTTGCAGCTCAGTTCGCTCAGCGCTTCGTGTTGCTCAAAAACTGCACACGCAATGTACTGGTCGATGGATAGTGTCGTCATTGGAGCAATGGGAAGAGCAATGCCTGGCCATTGCTTGTTGTACCACGGTCGTACATCCATCATGGGGTATCCTCATCTTGTGAATAAATTTTCACTTGTGAAGCACTGGTATCCGTGATATGGTACCATATGAATCTATTCCTACGTGAGGCAACGTTCCTGGAAAGCCGTTATCGCCGGCCTCAGGGGCGGGACTCACTCGACCCAGCTCTCGTGAAAACTTCGAACATTCCCTGGGATCACTGCTGGGATGGGCTGTTTATCACCAGGCAGCACCTGGTTATGCTACATGGAGCAGAAGATAGAATCACCAGTCGGTCCTACAGCTTACCGCGCAGGCGAGCGATGTCGACTGTCGAGTTCTACACGATTCGACCCAAAACATACTGGTCCGTTGAAAGCTATCTGGTCAGACACATTTCT
>JALLBE010000983.1:0-12254 GCA_036939795.1 Thalassiosira mediterranea
TGGACGCGCCCAAGTTCGTGAGGGCGTTCGCCGGGGTCGAGAATGTTCCCGATTCCGGCATTGTGCACACAATTCTACTCGATGAAGATGGCAGGGCCTGGGCGACCGGGAGCAACTCCAACGGACAGCTGTGCCTCGGCGATGATGTACAGCAGGTCATGATCCCCGAGAGGATAAACCTGGGCCGCGGGGGGCGAGTAGTCGACGTGGCCGTGGGCGGGGAGCACACGCTCCTGCTCCTCCAGGATGGGTCAGTGTACGGGTGCGGCTCCAACGCCTTCGGGCAGCTCGGGCTGGGAAATGATGTATCCACAGCTACACCGACCAAGATCGAAGACGTCGGCCCCGTGACGAGCGTTTCCGCGGGGCACAGGCATTCCCTCCTCATGGCCGAGGACGGCATCTACTTCACGGGGAGCAACGAGTTTGGCCAGCTCTGCGCCGATACGGGCGGTCAGGATCTCTCCCTACCGGTGGCGATACCCGGCATCGACATCAAGAACGTGGCGCAGCTCGCGGCCATCAAGAGTTCGTCGTACATACTCTACACGGACGGGTCGGCCAACAGCTGCGGCGCCAATCAATACGGCCAGCTTGGGGACGGCACCAACGACGACAAGTTGCTCGCCGAGGTCCAGCTCGATGGGGTGGTACGCCTCCTTGGCGCGGGCCCGAGCGCCGAGACGGTCTTCTTTGTCACCGCCGGCGGGATTGGGTCCAACGAAAGGGTCTGGGGCAGCGGCCTTAACGATCGGGGGCAGCTCGGCGTTGGCACCAAGGACAACGAGAACGTGCCAATGGAGGTGAGGTTCCGGGAGGTGGTGATATTGGACCTGCTGTCGGCTGCCGGAGATCACACCGTCGCCCTTGGAACTGCCAGCGGGACGCCCATGCCGATTGGATCCGGAACGCCCAGGCCGACTCGCAGGCCGACCGCCCCATCGGTGTCAACACCAGCTCCATCGCCATTTGATGACACCCCTTCTCCCACGGTAGATGCCGGGGACGGGGCGGACCTCTTCCTGTGGGGAGCCCCCGAGTCCGTGGGGCAGGACAGCCCCGACGACGTCCTCCGACCCCTCTTCGTGGACGAGGACGCCATGGACGCCTCGGCCGGGTCGAGGTATTCGATCATCGTCCTGAGCGATGGCACCGCCCTTTCAGCCGGGCACGTGGAGTCCGTGGATGACTACTCGGGACACTTGGGTTTGAGCCTGTCGGACGTGGCCGAGGGGGTGAACCAATTCCGGATCATTTCGCAGGGCTACGATGATGACCCGGTGACCGCTTCTCCGCCGTTCACGATGGCTTATACCAGCGTTGAAAGTGCCCAAGGCTCGGGGACGATGCACACCATCCTCCTCGATCGGAATGGTCGGGCGTGGGCGGCCGGGAACAATTCCAAGGGCCAGCTGTGCCTCGGCGATAACGAGAATAGGATGATCCCGCAGAGAATACCCCTCGACGTGACGATCGTCGACGTTGCGGTCGGTGGGGAACACACCGTTCTCCTCAACGCCGAAGTAAACATGTATGGCTGCGGCTCGAACGAGGCAGGTCAACTCGGACTCGGCGAGGGATTGGGGGAGACCCTGACCCCCACCGAGCTGGACGGTCTCGGATCGGTCGATAGCGTGTCCGCTGGACTCGGCCATTCACTTTTCGTCTCGCGGAATTCCATCTTCGTCACGGGAAATACTGAATCTAACACGAATCTGGTCAGCTCTGCGCTTGCCGTCGTCTTCCACACGTTCGTACATACGGGCGAGATCGAAGGAGTCGATCGTCGGACCAGAGCGATCGCGGCCGTTCCACGATGACGAAGAAGCTCCGTTCGAGGAGCATCGGACATCCTAACTCGAGATCTCATGCTATTTCGCAAAGCAGTCCTGGGTCCTGGTGCGAGAGCACGACAGCATCATGGATAGCCCCATGCGTTGCCGGACTGAGTCGATGCAGCAATACCACTTTTTGGGCGCGCGCTCGGTGCTGCTACCCTCAGTCCGCGGACGGCACCGGAGGCGTGACCATCACGACGCTGGTTAAAGAGGGCGATGGTCGAAGGGTTTCAGCCGGTTATCACGGGGAAAGTGATTATCAGTCGACGTTGTTTCCTCTCCATCGCGGGTCGCTGATGGACGGATTCCTCTCGGATCCACGCAGCGGGCGTTGAGCTGATGGAGTACGCTTGGAATGCAGGGAAGAAGAAATGAGGGACGACGGCCACTCTCGGACAGGATGAAGACCGTCTTGCCCCTACCCCACCTTATTTAGGAGATACGAACGGGCGTAGAGGGCTACCAGGGCGACGGGGTGAGTCGTCCACAATCCGACACCGCCTTCATTCAGGCAACGGGTTGCATGCCTGCTATCATTTCATCGCATGAATGAAAATGAAATGCAAATGCTTCTCCTCATCGCTGTCTCCTCATTTGTCACACGGACACCGCCCTCCTCGAAAAAGTATGTTTCTTGCATCAGAAGTATCTGTCCAAGCATTTCCTCGCGCGTGTTCCACGGGTGGTCCTCCCGCACCATGATGCTGATGCCGTCTCGATAGACGTGTCTTGTGATAAATGGCATTTTTCGACCTTTTGGTTGATACCATCGCAGATTCTACCAACTAGTTCGAAAAGAACGTGCAGTCAAATAACGAAGTTTGCTATGATGTATTTGTATATGGTATGGTGGTCCCTCTAGAGTCCGGCGGGCCCGGAGTCACAATAAAATACCATACATAACAAATTCGCCGTGTGCTAAGTAAACTTTGAGTGCGAACTTGCGCAGCAAAGGGACAGCCATTGTGCCATTTGTACTATTGATTCACTTCATGATTCCCACAATGTATCAAATCATCCGCCAGGTAGGCAACTAAATAGTATCCGACCTCACGCGAACGAGACGCTCATCCGCCATGGCTTTGGCCTGATCGAAATCCCAATCGGAAAGGTGGCTCCCCTGACCATAATCGATCGTGACCGCACAGCCGGAGAGCGAGATAACGTTGTACACCTGGGATTTGTACACCCGTCCGCCGCTTTCCGCGGGGACCGCCCTGTACCCGATCATGGCGTTGCCGCCGAGGGACATGACGTGCGCCCTCGCGATGGCATTGCATTCCGTAACGAAGCGGTTGAATTCTGCTCCTTCTCCCCCACGGGACTCACGGATGAAGTGCATGCTCTGCAAGGTGTCATTGGCGATGAAATGGTAAAAATATTGATGATGGACAAGCATTGCAGTGCATCACACACCACTTGAGACTCACAACAGAACCCAAATATTCAGTGACAATTCCACCGGTGACGTGATGGAGAGGGGTGAGCTCGACGGGAACATCTCTCAAGCAGGAAGCTGTTGGGATTGTGTACGATACAACTGATTCGTTCATGGGTGGTGAGTCAGAACTTGACCCCAGGCGCTTGAAACCAATGAGAGGTGGAGGACGTGGAATTTTGGAAAATGGTGAGGTCAGATTGAGTGCGGGAGGGATGGATTTGGGCGTCATGGAGTTGGCCCTCTCTTCCAATACCAGGGAGCTACTGATAGGCACCTGATGGTCAATTTGACTTTCGTTCCATTCTTTCCAATGTTTGTCACTGACCCCAAGCAGATGACGCCTGGCGGTTTCACTTAGCTTGTCCAATATTACCGTCGTTTGCCGTTTGGCGAGGTGTGAGCGCTGCCTTAGACCACCAAGTTGGGAATCATCGAGCAACTTTCTTTGTGCGGTTTCTTCAACTCTCCTTTGCCTGAGCTCGGTAATTCGCCCATCATCTGAGTCACTATCATGTTCTTCCTCTGTCCTATCAATGTCTAACCTGCGCTCAAGAACAATTTTTCCCATACAAATCAATTCAATCATATCATCAGGGGTCTTTGGGCAAGTAATAGAAAGATTTGTGTGAGTGAAATCTGAACATTAAATATAAGCTTGCAATTCAACAACGCTTATCTTACCAAGTTGACCTGTGTCCTGAGGCCGCAAATTGATACTGGCACCATGTGCTGTATGCTCGAGCAAATCTTCGCGAACAGTTCCTGGAACAACGAAGAAAAGTAAAAATTGCTCCGGGTGGCACGGGATTGTGGATTCCACTTGACTCTAAGCATGGACATGACCTTTTGCCAACAAGAGAGAGATTTTAGTGAGGGAAAGTTGGACATTGAATCGAAGGTTGCTTTCGTACAACATGTATCTTACGAGCTGCTCATTTGACACTTCATCCACACATCCTCCATTTCCTGTCCCATAATCAGGAATGTGTTGGCAAGTTGTGAGTCGGATCCCTTCTGGCAGCTGTTCCTCGAGTAAGACGCTGAGACGAGTCAAGTCAGAAGCAGGTATTCAATATATTAGGAAAAGATTTTGCACTGGAAGAATGCCTACGTTGTCAACATGCATTCCAATTACTCACCTCATAATATCTACATAAACGAGACATTAATACGCAGCAATGAGACAGGGAGCAGCAAGCATAAACAATCGCCAGCTACGAAAAATGCGACTCACCCTCATCAGTTTCATCGTCGATTTCGAGAATAAACGGTCCCTTGTCGTCCCGATACAAACGCCTTCTGCGGCGGCGAGAGTCTCGCCCTGATTCCCTTTGCGAGGCGTTTACGCCCTCCGCCAGTTCGTCCAGCTCTTCCAGGTCCGGGCCCACGTGATCCCGTTCGAAGTCGGTGCCGGAGATGAAGTCCTCGTCGAAGTCGCTCCTCTCCCTCTCGGACGCTTCTCCTCCGCCATCCCTGGATTCGCGTTCGGAGGAGCCGTCCTTCTCGCTTTCGCTGGAGTTGGAGGACGAGCTGCTGCTGCTGGAGGAGGAAGAGCTGCTGCTCGACGAGGAGGAACTCGAGGATGATAGGCTCTCGACCCTGTCCGACTTGTCCAAGTCGGGCAGCGGCGGCTGCTTGCCGATCAGGTCGGCGCTGATGGTCTGCTTATTTGATACGAGGGGAGTTTCCATCATGTCTAGGGATGGCTCGGGAACAAAATTCTCCGGAATTTTGTCGCCACCACCGCTGGCACTGTGGCTGAGAGATCGCTTGTAGGATGAGTTGATCGCACCAGATTGGTACACGATTCCATCGGTGGTGCTGCGACCAACAAGCGACAAAGGAGCAAGCTTTGGCTCCATCTTGTTCTTCCTTCGTTGCTCCCTCCGTTTCTCGGATTCGAGTTTGGCGGCCGCCTTCCGGAGCTGGGCCTCCTTAATTTTCTTAGCGAGCTTTTTCCTCGTCTGCTCCGCCTGCCTCTCGCCGCACTCTATCAGCAGCTGGCGGTTTCGCGAGGAAAAGTTTTCGATGAGCCTCTGCAACTTGACCAATTGATTGTCCTCTTCGTCCATCACTGCAATCGTGCGAGAGATTTCCAGCACCCTCGGAGGGGGCATCGCTTCGCAGTAGACTGCGGTCGCTGTGGCTGTGGCCACGATAAGCTGGCTGCCCACG
The DNA here is from genome assembly GCA_036939795.1 of Thalassiosira mediterranea. Taxonomy (NCBI): domain Eukaryota; phylum Bacillariophyta; class Thalassiosirophyceae; order Thalassiosirales; family Thalassiosiraceae; genus Thalassiosira; species Thalassiosira mediterranea. The sequence continues at coordinate 5,455 of JALLBE010000983.1, forward strand.
TCTACTTCCGAACGAAGGCTGAAAGCTGCGTTCCTACCAAGAATCTTCAACTTTAACATGAGTTGGCGGGCCAGATCGAACTCCAGAAATGGCAACGCCTCGCTGACTGCGAGAGCATCGCTCTCTCCAATGGTTTTCTGCCGCGTCCTGCAAACTCTCGCCTGCAGTCAGCAAGTGACGTGAGTGGGTTGTCAGGTCAGTTGAAGCAACAGTAGTACACATCATTAATTGATACACTTGCCTGAATGAATACACCAGGACCTCGTACTGGCAGCCTGGAGGGCCTATACTCGTGGCCAATTATAATTGGAGCTGCATTAGTGATGCACATGGGGTCACACGAGACAAACTATAAAAATCGATAACTTCACTCACGGCTCCACTGTGGCAAGGATGATCTCCGGCACCCACTTCTTGCCGCACATGACGCACGGCACGAGCTTCATGTTTGTGAACGGCGCCATCCTGTGATGGTACGGCACGTGGCAGTACGAGCAGGGCCTGGCAAGGCGCGCCCGCAGGAGGACGTTCGAGACGAAGCTGCCCTTGTCGATGTCCCTGTCCTTGGGGGCCACGACGGTGCCTCCGCCCGATCCTACCCCTACCCCTACCCCCGCAGCGGCGGCGGAGTTGCGCGACCTCCTGCCCCTCCTGGCGCCCCTCCCCACGCCCATCCGCCGGAGCCGCCTCTCCAGCCTCTGGGCGTTCCTCTGCAGCTTCGCCTCCTTGACCGCCCTGCGGGACAGGTTGCTGAAGGGGAGCCGCTTGTCGTCGTTGGAGGATCCCCCCTCGCCGACCATGCGCAGCTGGCCCCCGACGACGTCGGGATCAGACGTCCCGCCCCCCGCGCCGTCGACGTCATCCTCCCCCGCCCTCCCGCCTCCGCCGTCCTCGCTCACTGCCCCCGAATCGCTCCTGGTCACGGAAAAGGGGGTCTCGCCCGCCGAGAAGGGGGTCTCGACGGCCCCGCCCGCGCTGATCACGCTCCCGGGCGACGAGTCGCCGGGTTGGTACCCCCCCTTGGGGACCCGGCGGTGGGTGGTCCCCCTCCTCCCGCCGCCGCCGCCGCCCCGCTCCTCCACCCTCGATATGATTTCGCCCTGCTGCATCTCCCACTCTTCCCACATCCTTCGCGCCTGGACGAGGTCCGGCAGGCCACGCACGGTGGCGGCCTGTCGACCAATAACGTAGGAGTTCGATCAGAAAAGGTTAGTTTGCAAATGGTGCGATAACAACTTGGCGACAAGGTCGTGCGACGGCCGGGCAAACACGGCACACAACTCGCGTGGCGCGGGACACTCACCGTGCCGGTGATCGACAGGACGCACACGTCGTCGTGTATGGTCGACGCCTCGTTGTACCCGATGACGTGGGCGCAGCACAGCGTCCGGGCGTGGGATCGGATCTCGTCGCGCAGCTCGCTCCACCAGCCGTCGCGAGTCTCCTGGTCGGAAAGCTTCGAGGCCAGCTTCCCGAGGTACTTCACTATGAATTGTTATAGCGCTGATGTGTCAGTCCAATATCGAGCAAGCGTCGCGGGGGCGGCAAATATATTGCCTTCGGTTTTCTCACCGGAGCGCGCCGTGACCAATCCGCCGATCCTGACCCTCACCCGCGGCCCGAAGTGCGTCATCGTGAGCAGCACCACCTCCTCCTCCTCCTGCCCGACTACGGCCCCCGGCGCCTCCCCCCGCCTCCCCCCCCGGCGTCCGGCGGCCGTTGTGGACGGCGCGCCGGTCGCCTCGCCCATCATCGACAGGATCATGCCGGCGTTGCGCGCCATCTCCTTCTGGGGGGACTCGACGATGGCGCGATCGAGATCGACCCCGGGGAGCGAGGCGGCGAGGTGGCCGGGGCGGATGTTGCCGGTGAGGCGGACCATCTCCTTGCGCTGGATGAACACGCACGTCCCGTAGGTCCTTCGTGTCGCATAAAAAAGAAAATGTTTGAGGTGTATATGGCATGGGAGATGATGCGTGGTGAAGGGAAGCCAGCCATCTACTAACTATAAGCAGCCAAGCTGGTAGCTGCTGGTAGGCTAGCCGAACCCTTCAAGCCGAGAGAGAATCACCAGAGAAGAATGGGGAAGGTGAATGTGCCACGCCTCCCTATTCTTCCCCGGTACCACCATCTCCCAAAACGCCTTTTCTTCCGTCCCTCGCTCCTTCGCCAAAAACTCACCTGGCGACCAACCCCGAATCGCCCTCGAAGTCGAAGTTCTGATGATATCCCAGCACGGCGTTGCCCCCCATCTCCAACACCTTCCTGCACATCCTCCTCCTCACCTTGGCGTCCAGGAGGTACATGAGCGTCTGCCGCGTCTCGTGGCTCGCGCCCTGATTGCCGGCATTCGCGGGCCCCCCGAACCGTCCCCCCCCCCCGTTGCTCCACTCGAACTCGGGATCGTCGGCCACCACCAGTTCCTCCACGAATCCGAAGACGTGAGCGACGCTGTACCCGCTCCGATGTTCGTCCAATGTCGAGAAGGGGAAGAGCTGCACCCCCGCGGACGAATCGCGGAAGGGATTTTGGTCGCCTATGAAGTTGAGCTTGATCGAGATGGAGAGCTCGCCGCGCACTCCGCCGAGGGTGTCGTAGAGGGGGAACCATCCGTCGATGATGCCGGGGGGGGAGGATCGATCGTTGTTGTTCCCGCCGACTCCGCCTCCGCCGCCTCCGGAGGAGCTCGCGTCCCCGACCGTCCCGGCGGACGCGCTTCGCTCGGCCTTGTTGATGTTGTTGCTGCCACCCCCCTCGGCGCTCCCGGACTCCGCGTCGACGTCCTGGTCCCCCTGCCCGCCGCCGTCGAGGTTGGCCGTCCTCATCAGCAGGGGATTGAGGTCGATGTAAACCAGCCCGATGCTGCTGCTGCTGCTGCCGCCGTAGGCGCCGCCACCCTGTCCACGCGACCGCGAGTGCGAAGACGATGATCCATCACCCACGTCCCAGACGTGAAAGAGGAGAGGCTCGTCCTGCAGCAGCGTGTCGTCGGCGACCTCGAAGCGGAATTCCTCGTTGAAGGCCGGATGGGACGTTCGGCGGACGGTCCGGGTCCGGGCGGAGTAGCACCGGGAGGTGCGCGCGGAGGAGGAGGAGGATCCCCCCCCGGCTTCTTCTGTGGTGTTTCGATCGAGGAATTGAAACTTGGATCCGGTTCGATTGTGTCCGCCTCCTCCCCCCAGGATCTCGGCGGTGGAGGCGTTATTATCGTCGGCGATGTCGTCCTCGTCGTACTCCGCCACGGCCGAGTGTCCCCCCAGCGTGACGCTCACGTGGGTCGAGGGGGCGGGGGACGATGATGATGGCTGCTGCCCCCCCGCGGGAGCAAGCGGAGGAGGGGGAGGAGGCTGGACATCGGCGGGAGAGGAGGGACGGATTCCCCGTGAGCCGGGGGGCGGCGGCGCCGCGGTCGTCGTCGCGGCGGCGAGGGACGCGAGGTTCCGCGCCGCCTTGATCCGGACCTTCACGGTGGACGGCATGGCTTTATTTTGCCTCGTCGACAACGGGCGGAATGATGGGACCCCAGGACAGCCCAGGCGGACCCCAATCATCGAGAACATCGAAGATACTATTCCTCCTTACGTGAAATCATTTCATCCTTCTTCGCTCCCCATCGATCCCGTGCGTGGATTTTCATGCGATGGAGGTAATATCCCGCTTATTTGTAAGTGGATTATTAGAAAAAGAATAATAAGCCTAGTCGATTTAGAGGAAATACTCTACTTATAATAGGAAAATGCCTTAAAAAAGAAGGAATATTTGTAACTCGGATTTCTGAAAAATTATCCAGACGGTTAAAATTTTCTTTTATAGAGTATGCACGCTCGTAAAATATGTACGCTCGTAAAAATCCATATTCGATATTCATTCATGGGACGTGTGAGATCATGGGTCCTTCCTACACAAAACACAAGATTCCACACCTCCGCCGTCCGCCGTCCGCCGTCCGCCGACAGCTAGCCGACAGACTACAGACTCCAACCAGCCCCGCCCATTTCCTCTTCGCTCATAAATTGGGCCGAAGACGCGCTGCCCTCTAGTCAAGCAAGAAGTGAGCCCACCAGCACGATGCCCGCCCCATCAGCGCACCTCCTCGCGGTGACGTCGCTCCTCGTCGCGTCCGCGCAGGACCTGAGCTGCAAAACGTGCCGCGGCGGCGGCCGCCGATGCGTCGCCGACGTCTCCATCCAGGCCGTGAGCGACGACGAGTGCAAGGTCTGCCTCAAGTCCGGAACGCAGTGGACGTGGCCCTGCAACGTCGACGGGCTTTGCTGGTGCTGGGACTCCAACAAACCGAAGTTCAAGCCGGCCCTGGGCCAGGACAAGTACGATGAGGCCAAGAAGGAGCCGTGCGACATTTTCACCGAGGAGATGTTCGACGTCATAGCGCCCAACGCCGTCCATCCCTACACGTACGACGGCCTGTGCGACGCGATCNCGTGCGACATTTTCACGGAGGAGATGTTCGACGTCATAGCGCCCAAAGCCGTCTATCCCTACACCAAGCCTACACGTACGACGGCCTGTGCGACGCGATCGATTGGATGAACGAGCGGTACGACGAGAAGCTCTTCAAGATGGGATCGCTCGAGCAGCAGAAGGCCGAGTGGGCGGCCTTCCTGGGTCACACGACGCACGAATCCGCGCAGTACACGGCCGCGAGGGAGGCGCTCGTCTGTGCCCGCACGACCGAACGGGGGGGAGGCACCTACTGTAAGCCGTGCAGCAACGACAACTTCGACTGGGGGAACAGGTACTGCGAGATAAGCCTCGTGGCGAACGGGAGGATGTACGAGGATTATTGCGACAAGATCCAGACGCCTCCCCACGGATGCGTGTGCGGGCCCACCACGGAGGTCGACAAGGAGGATCTCAAGGGGTTGATCAATCCCAATTTCTCATTCTTTGGATGGGGGGCGATACAGCTATTGTGAAACGCGAACGACCTGCCACATCCAATCGTTGGAGGGGAGCTTCGGAGGATCGCTGCGCATAATCAATGGGGGGGGCTGGAGTGTCCCGCCGACCCCACGGGATATCACGCCCAGGCCATCGTCACTCGTCACCCGACTGATAATGGTTCTAGAGTAGAGATTGATATGAAACTGAGTTCTTCTATTGTCATGCTATGTAAATGAATGCTTGTTCCGCCCATCTCCGTCATACATTGCTATTGTTATGTAAATGAATGTTTGTTCTGTCAAATGAAACTGTGAAATTGAAATAGAAGTACGAGGTCGCTCATTCTTCATCAACAATGAGCACATCCATATCACCAACAAGTGAGTCATTGACTGCTAGAAGTAGAGACTTCTCAAATTCTACGGCTTTCAACCTCTGGCGAAGAGAGTCGTCGAACCATGTGCAGGTGCTGAAAATGCGCTCTTGAAATCCATTTGATGCAGGGATCGAAAGAGTGATCAGCATCACAAGATAGATTTCCTTGTAATTCTTCTTCCCAACGCTCTTCCACCATTCAAGTAAGTCAAATACAGATGAAATGTAAAGAGTGTCATTCTCCTCAACCTTCTTACAGTCAATACCATCTTCACCCCTACCAATGCGCTTGAGCTGTGCCTTTAGCTCAACTTCAGGGTCAAATTCCTGCCCAAAGAAAGACTCAATAGCCTCTCCAATCTTGTCCTTGGCAGTAGCAGGAGTATCTGCCTTCTTTTTCTTCTTCTTTTGGCTCATACGAGAACGGCGCAGGCGCTCACTCTTTGTCAGCAGAACTGTATCTAGGTTATCTGCTTCTGATATTGGAAAGGCACATGTCAGTAAAATAGAAAGCCAAAGAGAGACATCAAATATATCTAACATCTAACTCACCTGCATCACTATCAGGGTGCTCAACTTCGTCAGTAATCTCCACCACCTCCTTCATTTTTACTTTCTCCATCATCTCCCTCAATACATGTTTGGATCTCTCTACAAGGCGCCCACCTTCATCATCTCCATTCAATGCAATGATGTCCGATGAACCTCTGGTTGCCAGAAGAGGATTGACAGCCATGGCCAGGAGGCGATCATCAGATACAGTCTTGAAGTACTCCTCAAGGGCACTGCCAAACCTTTCTGTTAACTCCATTGACTCAGATGTCATCAAGCTTGTATTTCAAGAACAAAAAATATCTGTTAGAGATTACTTGTGATGCAAATTCATAACTGATGAATGAAATCTGCAAACAATATACTCACGGCATATTCTCTGGGGTGAGCCGCAAAAAGAGTTGTTGGCAGCGGCGCCGAAACAAAATTATGATCAGCGGCGGCGGCTGTGATCAGCGGCGGCTGTGGCCCATCAGCGGCATTGGCATTGTGATGGAGGGAAAAACATGTGGGGAGAGGTTTTGCGCACAAAACATAACATAGAACATACATGGAAAAAGAGTTTTGGGCCCATTGTTTTCGCGGGCATTTTCCCCAAAAGCGATTTTTTTCGCATAGATCGATGGCTCGATGGCTCGATCCAAGCTCGATCAATGGCTTGACGGCTCGATCTTTGACGTGAACGCGGCCGGGCGGCGCTGGGAACTCAGGGGGGCGAACTCACCCACATACATATTAAATTTGCACGAATTTTCGTAAAATAAATTCTTACATCGTTTACCTCGCTATATTTATGTACAAATAATTGGCGCGCGATACAGGGGTAATAAAATAAATCTAATTTATACATCAAAAATCGTGCATTGGTCGCGCGCGCTGCCACTGCAAGGGCATCATTGGCATTGGTTGTGCGCGCGGCGGCGGCAGCTGGCAAGCTGACATACAGAACACAGCTCATTTCTCACACCCGT
>JALLBE010000984.1:0-16496 GCA_036939795.1 Thalassiosira mediterranea
ACTGTGGCATAGATGAATACCTTCCTGAAGAACAGCATGGTTGTTTCTCAACAGAACAAGTATAAACTCGGCCAAGCACAGCTACTCACGCTCCAAGAATGGCAAACGGCCTGTTGACCTCAATCTCGCTCAACACCACGTCGAGCCAGTGAGCCTTGATGGGCACCGAATCGCCCTCCATGAGGTAGAATCCATCGTATTCACCCCACTCGCCACTTTGGATGATCCGGAAAGCTGCTTTATATTGCCTGTTGGGCCCGTTCACCCAGTTGTACAGTTCCTCTTGTGCGCTGGGTATATAGAGAGCAAGCTCCTGTGGTATGTTTGCCTCGATCGCATAAATGTTGTCGAAATTGGGACCAGCCGCCAGGTTCGAAGAACTGGTCAATAATGGCGAGCTTGGATAGCAACATCATTTTCGGTGAAGGTCTGAGAGTAGAAGAGGAAGACGTCTGCCTTGGCATTCTTCATCACATCGTTGCCCACCAAGTCAAACAAGTGACGGTCACCTAAGACTTGGCCCACCGTAGTGTTCTCGTTGTAGGCCACAAGATCGCCGTAGGTACTAACCTCAAAGTCTTTATCTCCAATTTTGTCAGAAGCCGCTTTGCAAGGAGGCAGAGCGTTCCAACACGTAAAGGTACGTAGTAGGAAGTGCCTCAGCATCAAACTCGCAGAATGGGCGGACAATGGCAAGGCGAGTATTGGTGTCTTGAATTGTCCCACTGGAGGCAGATTGGATAATGTCTGCCTCTTGTTCTGCCTCTCGCCGCAAGTTTCGTAAAACTTGATTGTGGTCAGTGGCGAGTAGCGTTTGGATGCTCTTCGTTGAAGTGTAGTACGAGCTAGAAACATACGGATGTTCGTACACAAAGTCAGGGCGACGCTCTGAATCTTTGGGATCTCTACTACCCTTGACTTGACTGGGCAATACGTGGGAAATGCCGATGGAATTTCTTCTCACTGAATTCAAAGGTAAATCTTGAAACACTTCAAAAGGCGAAGAGATCGTCAAACCCCAGAGCCAACTCAACACAAGGAGCAATGTAACCGCGATGGCGCCTGCGAAGCCTCGCTTGTGTACGACCTCACGGTGCGTTGGCAGTGGACCACCACTAAAACTATACTGCACTCCACTATTAGTCCAGTTATCGTCGTCATCCGAGTCATCGAAGCCATCGTAGTCACTGTAACACAGCAAGTCTGGAGCGCCAAACCTATGAGGCTTGTCCTCTTTGATGGTTGGTCTCTCTGAGATCTTGAAAGACGAGGACGAGACGTGATTTCGTCGCTTCCGGTCCCTAGAGCCTCCCTGAGATTCATCGAGGAAATCATGGTAGTTTTCATAACAATCTCGGGAGAGGTAGTCTCGTGCTTTCATATTTGTTGGACGCGGCTTCAATATTGCTGCGCGATACTTTTTGGCACCGCAATGCATGATTTACTATTTTATTGATCAAATTGTGAGTACCCTACGATATCGTAGGGTCAGGTCGCCACATGGCAGCCCAAGTTATATTCCTCTAGCGAGTCTGGATTTGTATTTGTTTTTGGGGCCATGCCCCAGAATACAAGGAATGTCACCGATCTCTAGAGAGGCTTAGTCCCTGAAATACTCATCAATAATCACAACATCAATCACCTTTTTCTGAGACGAAGATATCGTACCTACTCGTTCCATCCACCATACTCCGTGATACTCCAAGCGAGCAGTGCAATCCAAGTCGACTCAAATGTTGTGACCTCAGCTCAGCGGTCATCACCACTGCATGCAGGTCACTATGGTACGACATCAGCTACGACCCATCAGCGTTTTGTGTCACAGCAAAATTCAATGAAATAATAAAAGAGAACGAATTCCTTTGCTATGAGATACGATAACGTCCATACAATATATTGTATGTAGATGCCCCATGCCCCATCCCCACCTTCCCGTGCTTCCACCCTCCAAACCCGTGCAGCATCAGGGGCACATGTCCGGGGCGGAGGCAGGCCCTTCCCAACAAAGTTCTCGCCAAGCAAGCAAAGTGTCGTGCCTCAACGTGAGGAGATTACTTCATAACAGGAGGGAGCTCAGCGTGAGGTTATCTTCGCGCCAAGATAGTACCTGTAGTTCTCCTGTAGGATGGGATTCTTATCGCGATCATTCCAGATCATTCCTCTGCTACTGGTACGATTATCAGTGTGGACACCGGGAACTTTATGTTCTGCAGTCCGTAGTAGGAACACTTGCAGAGAGTTGTTGATTGCAGTGTTTCTGTTGCAAGGAGTAGTTTCGCTGAATTCGTTGGCACTGAGCCAGAGAAACCAGCAGTAGATTGATCCCAACATCAACCATAGATGAGACTACTACGATACGATCTTTTAAGCAAGTCGATTCCATGATATCATTCACAATACATAAATAGCAATGAATCTACTTGACCCATCCCTCACATGCCCATAACTTCCTCCCCTCTGCATAAGTACCCAGCAGGCTGCTCCATTTTACTGACCAACTCTCGATCATTCTTTTGCTTCAAATTTGATTCCAACACACGAATGAAATTCGTCTTTCGTCACCCTGTCGCCATCCCCCTTGAGGAGACGTCATTTGACTCCCGTCCCGAGATTATTACAATACCTGCATTTGATTTCATCGGTGGGCTGTTGAAAGAACTCACATCATGAACTCTCCATTGCACATTCGTTCCACTTCAGGCCAAAGATAAAATATACTGGCCACCCCGCCCCCCCCACGTATGCAATAAAAACAATCCCGGATTCCATAACATGGCTTCGTAGATGAGCACCAACTTAATGACTCACACCAATCACGTGGTGCGAGAATACTTCAAGCACGATAAAACAATACGGACAAAGGCATCATTGGTTGTGAGGCATGTACAATGTCAGCAATATCACGTTCTCGGTCGGCTCCTGACGCTTTCAATGAATGCTTGCTGATACAGCACTGTACCCGTTTGGCATACATGTGGGGGAGAAAGACCTATTAGAGCTAGAGAATACAATATCATTAGTTTATTTCTCCGAATCCACCTGCTCTTTCAATCTCAAATATCTGGATTCATAATGCTTTGTTTGCTTGCGCAGGTGAGAGATCGCAGCACGTTTTTGTCTCTTCTCACGTTCCTGTGCCTTAACAACTGCATCGAGCTTCATCATCTGTCGCATGATGTCCTCCAGAGGCATCGTCTTCTGCCGCTCTTCTGAGACCGAATCCTCAGCGAGGCTGCTGTTGGGCATGAACTCAAAATCTTGATCCGACACTTCAACCGTAGACACTTCGATTGAAGACGAAGAAGCCGATGCTTCGTCCTCGAAATGAGAAGAGGGCTCATTGGCTCGAATGGGATCAAGATGGAAAGTACTGGGGCTACTGTTGCCTGATCGTAGAGAAGAGGCCGTCGGACCTATTAAGCAACTCAACAGGAGGAGCAATGCCACCACGAAAACACCGCCGAAATTTTGGCGGCGTACGTCTTGGAGAGACATGGCTAGTTGGACGTCGCTGCATTCTGGCTTCAGTCCATCATTTGACGAGTTATCGTCGTCATCGGATTCGTAGTGATCACTGGCACTGAGCAAGTCTGGCGGTCCGTCACATGTGGTAGCCTCCTCGTTCATGTGAGTAAAATTTGTTTCGTCAATTGCTGATTGTCTTGCCTCTTTCGAAGAGAGGGACGCATGGTGTTGAATGGGGTAGACGTTCATATTTCTGGGGGGTCTCTCGAGGGCAATGAACAATTGCTGGATGAAGCCTGAGAGTAATATTTCGTTTTCAATGCAGATGTGGGAGATGGAGCGATCGTCTTGTTTTATGAGCTTATATGTAATATGATTGGCGTTCATTGGCACTGTTTGTCATTCGTACTATCGTAGCGTACATGAAAGTGGATGCAAACAGAGCGGGCTTCATGCATATTCAGCTTCGAGATCAGCAATTCACACGATCGTATTGTATCAAGCAACCTACCTACCTACGATACCTCTAACAATATAAAAATGACGGTGTTTGTACCTCCACAAAGCATCGAAAATGTACGTATGTACAGAACATATGAATGCCCCTCGTAAGCAATCAACCTGCCCTCTTCGCTGCATGCAATCAAAGATACCATAGCCCCCTTGCCCTTTGGACATGTCTCTGAAGTCCCCAGTTAAATAGGTGAATGACTCTAAAAGTGACCCCCATTATACTCACACGTTAAACTCCCACTTGTAGTCTTGTGGAGTCTCAAAATTGCGAGGTGGAGTCTCAAAACGCATACTACAATACATAGTTGTCGTGGGGAACACATGCCAAGCATACGTTGCGAGAAGTTCCATTGTGATGTGTTTTGTGGAGAATCCCCGGATACCTTATCCAATTTGATTGAATAATTTGCTCATTGGGAATTAGTACAATAGACGGGACATGCCCAGAGGCATGTCTCAAAAATGGCGACAGATCAGACAGATTATCTTTTCTGTTCTTTGCTGCTCTCAATGACTCTTTGAGTCATATCTTCAGGCACTATGAAGTGTGGAATGTATCAAGGACATAATTGATAGTTTGGGTCATGTGTCGAGTCATTTCGGTTTTAGAAGCATGTTCCACGCACATCCAGTCCATTTGTGTGATCCATATAATCGTGGATGACCGCAGATAACCAGAACTGTCAGGTTAACTCCTCGGGAGACGGACGGACGACAGAGGAGTAAAATCCCAATGGCCCTCGGGGGCTAGCGTGGGGCTAGCTTGGGGGCCGGCCGGGGGCGCGCGCGGGATTCGCATGTATGCAGTGGGCGGGGCGCGGGGTGTACCTACCTACTGCCAACGACACAAAAGTGATACTGCATATCGTAGGCAATAGAATTCTTGGATAGACATCCCCCATTTCATGTATCTCCAAGACCAAAATTTACGTGCTCTCACATTTTGATGGCCAGTGAAATCTCTTATATATAGGAATCAATAGAGGGGAAGTCATCATCTATGCCACCTCGAGGCACGCATGCATGGTTGGTACCTACATAGGTACCTACGATACCTATTGTACGTGCGCGCTCAAGCGTGTCGTTGCACGATATGGTACCAGACGATAACACACAGTAACACACGCACACACACCACCTGTAGCACGCCTGTAGATACCGTCCTCGCTCATGGTACGCGCACTCACCTCTCGGACGTATGGTAAGACATGTCGGTCCCAGGTTCCGGCCGCGATCGACTCCGCACGAGTGTTTTGCGTGCATTGCAGGGATTAACGAAGTCACTGCGCGCAGACCACACCAATGTCTCCGAGATCTCGGGACATGCTATCCATTCATTTACTCCTTCGCGTGCTCAGACAAGGTCTGTACTGCCCCATTGTAGCCCTCGACACACACGTCTCTGCTCACGGATTGGTGTGTGGTACGTACGATACCATTTATGCCTCGATATGAAGGAAAATTGTACATACCGCCAACAACATATCCGGCCCAGAAGAGATAGCAAGGTCAGTTCAGAACAGGATCAGGAAGAAGAATTTACTCCCATCAACAGGAACAGTACCTACAACTCCGTGATGTTTTGGACAAAATGAAATGCTTCCAGTTGATAGCGTACCATAATCTCCAAAATGAATCTCTCACACCGAAGAGTAGGACCTTCCACGTCCATCGACTACAGCGAACTCCTTCCTGGCAGCCGAAAAAGACCACGTCCCTTCCTTTCTGGCATGTCACCACAACAGCGGAACCGGCAGCATCAACAACGTCGAAGGGGTGGTCACCGGATCGACGAAACAAGTGATTGCAGTGCCAACGAGGACCGTCCCCTCTTTGCCGCTACAGAAATCGATCCGTACGAGCGCCTTAAGGACGAAGAGATTGACGGCTCGGAGCTCGGCCTGAGTTCGAGTACGGGGGATGGAGTGCAATTTCACTTCACCGGTGGGCCTTTGCATAGGAGGAGGACGCTGCAATCGGCGCTCCTAAAAGCGGGAGGAGGAGCCGCTGCCCTCCTTCTAGCTCTGCTAGCCGCATCTTCAAATGGTGGGGTGGGGCTCCAATCATTAGTCACCTCGTCCTTGAATAGGTCTACACATCTGATGATTCCTGACCTTTCATACTTTGTCCCCAGTCGAAGTGGAAAGAGAGTCGAAAACTCTGGAGACCAAGGTATGCCATCGGAGGAACTAATTCGTCCCGACTTTGTGTACGAGCATCCATACGTCTCGAGCTCGTACTATACTTCCACTGCGAGCATCGACACTTTGTTGGCCACCGAGAGGTATCAGGTGTCAAGAAATCTGAGACGCGAAGCGGAAGAGAGGTCTGGGATGTCTGATTCCTCATCATCTAACCATGACACCAAGACTCGACTGGCCATTGTCCGCCCATTCTGCGAGTTTGATGCTGAGGCACTTCCTACTACCTTTACATGTTGGAACGCCTTGCCTCCTTGTAAGGCGGCCTCAGACGATGTCGGAGATGCAAACAACGTTGAATATTATGAACTTGATTTGGACGGCGATCTCATTGTTCACAGAACGAACTTTACACGCCACTCCTTTGACCGCGTTGGCAGTGACGCGATGAAGTACGCCGCCGCAGATGTCTTCCTCTTCTACTCCCAGACATTTGCGGAAAATGATGCCGCGATGAAGGCAGTGGACGCCATCGTGTCCCAATTCTTCGAACCTGGCGGCTGGTCCCGATGCTTCGACAACATTTATGCGATCGAGGCAAACATACCCCAGGAGCTTGATCTATACATCCCCAGCGCACAAGAGGAACTGTACAACTGGGTGAACGGGCCCAACAGGCAGTTTGAGGCCGCATTCCGGATCGTACAGAGCGGAGAGTGGGGGGAGTACGACGGTTTCTACCTCATGGAGGGCGATTCAGTTCCCGTCAAGGCTCATTGGCTTGACGTGGTGTTGAGCGAGATTGAGGTCAATAGGCCGTTTGCCATCCTTGGAGCGTGAGTAATGTTTATCATATCTGAAGTTGCTTTTGGGTGTCAACGCCATTGTGGCTCACATCTTGTGACCCACTTTCTTGAACTCAGGCAATATGACGGCGACAAATGGGACAATTTCTACGAGAAGATTCCCATCTCGCTCCTCCATCATACAAATGGCAACGCCATCTACAACACATCTCATCCTCTACTGGAGCGACTCGTTGGTCAGCTCGAGGTGGAGGCGCCTTGCCCTTACAACTCCATCCCATACGACTACCGCATGTCCCAAATGTGGGTCGAAGGCACCCTTGGAATCGTGCCAGAACTTGCGCCAAAAATCATGCTCAACGAGGAGGGCAAGAACATCACCCTGTCTGACAACACTGCCATGTTCAGCAAGTGGGCAGATATTTGGGAAGGCGATGATCCTTTCAAGTACACCCCTGTCATTCACAACTACGCCGCTACCAACTTGATACCAAGACACCTAGGCCCGGAATATATCATTCACGGTGCCAAGTTGTACTCGCCGTGGAACCCCACGAAAACAGAAGTCACATTATTAATTTCTGAGTGGTTCTTTGATCGATCTGTCCACCTCATCAAGACCCTGGACGAGAAAGATCACCCATTTTCGGAGGTGGTGGTCATGGTCCCTCCCGCAGCTCCTGCACACGAAGACTATGGCAAGATGACTGACCTCCCCGTCCGCACACAACATAGCACGGCTCCCGACTTCATGGACTTGTGCGAGGCTGACATCCAGACAGAATGGTTCATGATGACCAACTCCTACCATCAGGTGGCTCGTCGTGTTGACCTCATGTTCACCCCTGGTACCTTCAAACCAGTGATACCGTTTACGCCAGCCACGTACGCGTTCTGCTTCAAGTATCCATACTGCAAGGAAACTGTGGGTCTGGCTCAGCGCATCAATCCTGGACAGGACAAGATCATTCAGGACATGGACATGCTGTACAACACGGATGCAAGGAATGCGTTCTGTAAGGAATGGAAAGAGGCGAACGGTGACGAGGGCGAGGATCTATACAAGAACCACAAGCGCCGTCTCGCGTTTCGCAAGAAGATTGTTGGCCCACCTGGCCCCACTGGAACCTCGTACTTTGCCTGGCTCGCGAAGAATGACATGGACGGCATGTACAAGATGACTGACCGTTCGCTCTACGGAGCAAGACCACCTTTTGTGAAGGTCTTCGCAAAGGAAGAAAAACTTGATGGTATGTCAGAAGACGAATTGGCGAAGCGTGTGGGAATGACCCTGATGGACAATTCCACTGACTGTAGCTGCGGAGCCTTCGAAACAGAGACCGACTGCGACGGGTCAGGCATCGGGTGCATCTGGCGACCTCTCTTTGAGAGTTGCCATCCGCCAGAGCTGATCGACGGGAGCGAGCCCATATGTGCATCTACCGATGCCCCGACCATTGCTCCAACTGTCTCCATCCCATTGGATGACACGAAAAGCCCAACTTCAGCCCCGAGTTATGATAATGGCACACTTGCTGGCAATGATCCCTGGTATTCCAATATGTTCAAGTCTAGGGAGCATGAAACAACATCAGAGCTAGGTGACACTAATTTGACCATCTCGATGTCAATCGACCTCGACGATTATGATACGGACGATACTCGAGGACGGAAACTGGATGTTGAACCTACGGATCAAATGTACGAAAATGATTCTAGTGCGATGCATGTGGCGATGCATCTGCTCGAAGATTCTAACGAGACAGAGAGGTATTTACTTTCGGAAAATGATCTAGAAGCAATACCTCCTGAAGAAATGCTTTTGGAAATGATGGAGCTGACTCTCGTCGTCGACGCTCAGGAACGAGATAGGAAACAAAGACTTTCAGAATTATCTCACCGCCGCAAGCGGAATATGCAGCTTGAGTCTGAAATTGTGAGGTTGATAGAACAGGTGGATCTGGAACTTCGAAAGGCTTGGGGGTCTGACTGAATGGGGGGACCTGTTATTGTACAATATGTTGCACATGTTGTAGTATCATTGCACTTATTAAATTTAGCACTACCTAATGAAAAAATCTATGTTAGCAATAATGAGCACTTGAACTTGTTAAAATTCATCTGGCGATTGCATTACCTACTTGTTCGTCAATGCACGGCTACGTTTCAACAGAGAGCTTATCAGCTTTGTCTATCATCTGTCCTGTTTGATTTTTGATCAGGATGCCCAGCCTGTAAAAGACAACGTTTGATCTACGCTTGATCTCCTTGCTCACTTTTTGAGCTGTTTGGCCCATAGTTTGGCCAATGTGACATTTTGTTGCTTTTCCGTCGAGACGAAACAGAGCAATCCAAGATGACCGAAGTCACAACGACCGCACAGAAAAATCCCTGGCTCGCTGCGCAGCTGGTTAGGAAAAGACTATTGGTGATAGCATAACAATGTTCCACCTGACATCTATGACCTACCCCAGACGCTTGAATTCAATGTTTTGTCTCGTCGCCCATCTAGGCGGTGGAGCCAATGAAGTATCGAACTGGCGCCACCATACCTTCTCACGCAACTCCAGATCCAAAGAACAAGTCCTCCCACGACTCCACATCAACTATGCCGCATTGTTGGTCTCCGGGCCTCGAAATGGAGCTCACTTTGGTTTGAGAGTATGTTAGAGGGGTAGATAACATGAGAAACTGACATATAAACTAGGGCATGAGCTGCAACCCACCAATAGCGGTCATAGTAACTTACCAATATTCATTCTCCGCCTAGTGGCGCCCGAGCATGGAACAAATTGGCCCACTTCGCAGTGCGCCTCCTCACAACTGGCACTGGTGATCTCATTCTCTCCAACTGCGAAGTTACCAACATTGTTAATCATTTGACTCTGCAGGTAGATGAAAGCACAGTTTTCTTTTGTGCACAGAATGTCTTCAAAGTATGTTAGAGGAGTGGATAAAATGAGAAACTGACATATAAACTAGGGCATGAGCTGCAACCCATCAATAGCGGTCATAGTAACTTACCCTCCTGCCAGCACAACGCGCACTCCAGCTCAAAGCCAATTTCCGGCTTCATGAGGCACTCGGTTATGGCATCATCACCGCCCCCAAATAGTGCGTCCTGGGCGCATTTATTAGCCAGCGATGCCATGTTGTTCCGCCTGCTGTGCTGTATGATGAGGTTATTCCAAGAGGAACACGCGCCACAGGCGCCACAATGCACTACCAGGAACCCAGCAGCGTGCGCAGCCTCCTTGTCAGCGAAAGTGGTTATGTTTGATTCTGGCCCGCGATTGTCGAATGCGCAGACTTCTCCCTCATCCATGTGGTTGTACAGAGCTTCGTGCACTGCTGGGAGCCCTGCTCTTGTCCTGTCGATTTGGTAGGTCGCCCCAATGCAGACAGCAACAAAGTATAGACAGAGGAGGTACGCGAGCGTCATAACCACTATCTTCACCCAGCACATGACCTTCCAGAAACATGATGATTGGTGGTATTCAGGAGAGAAGCAGACGAAGCAATCACAACACGCCGGGCACCACCGACACTTCTTCTTTGACGTAGATTCATCATCTATCGGGATCCCTTCCTTGGTTGGATCTGATACTTCATTATTCGCCCCATTGTCACCAAATTCAACAAATACTTCCTTTTCATCAACACCACCTGCTGCCACTGGCGTTTCAATGAAGTATCCCACATCCTCTTGGTTCGAATCCCCAACTGCAGCTGGGGGGTCCTGAAGTGACAGGACGTCTGACGACTCATTTGTGAAGTCGTGCTCCAGGTCGGGATGGTCCGAGAACTGACATTTGCCCTCGACGAAGTGGGTCCGCGGGTCGAAAACGAATGAGGAGTAGCTATTAGAGTTCCTCCTCATTGTCCCCTTTTTCCTGGTGCTGTGCCTGCTTTCGTTCATCGCCACTTCCTCCTCCTGCTCCTCGTGGTGCGATTCCACGTTACCATTATTTGTCCCGACGCCCCCCTTCTCCTCTGTCCTTACTGTGTGCCAAATGAACAACACATGCACAGCCACTAGCAGCCCTAGCCACGAGAAGAACGAGATCACCATGAGCGCATCCTCGTCGTTCAGTATGTCCAACTTCCAAACTACCTGAATCCAAGCCATCCCACGCGTGAAGGTGAGAGCAGATATGATGGACAGGAGGAGGATGGTGGCGAACGAGACGATATTCCTGCGATGGATATATTTTTCGTGCACCACTGACATGCACATGGCGGTGAAAAAAGGCAGCAGGAAATTTAATGTGTGAGGCTCATTCTACGCAGAAAAGGATGCGAGCTTCCAAATCAAAAGTGGTTGTTTCGGCCACGTCTCCTCCTGATTAATCTTGGCTATGTCTGTGAGAGGTGCCAACAAATAATGCATCGAACCCTTCGCCATGCAACCAAATATAGACTCACCAAACACGGCCCACATGAGGATGAATCCGAAAACGGACCCCGACGCTATCGATAGGGGTATGGTCGCCTCCTGCACGCCGCAGTAGAACGGCATGAGGACGACGTAGAATTTCGCGAAGTGGAACCACACCCCCCTGCGAACGTTCGACCGGAGCTTCCCCAGGCTGGCGTCGCCGTCGCCCTCGCCGTCATCGAAGAGGTCCATCCGTTCGAATTGTTGGGAGTAGTTGGAGTAGCACTTGACCAGGCGGATTGCGCCCTGGTGGTAGACTCCAATCTGGGGAAATATATGATGCATGGATTAGATGAGTGGGGTGAATGGGAGGCAAATCGACATGCGTATCGGCGTCTTGTACAAAAAGTAGTGAGAGGTGGACACCCTCAAATCCAAGTAGTGGGGCACGGAATACCGGTCCAAATCGGTGCACGTCTCGTGTGCCAAATGACTGCATCAAGCCATGGTTTCCGAGAGCGTTCGTTCCGAGCAGGTATTGTCTTCGGGCGAGAGGAGGGGAATCACCGCGTGTCCTTCCCACATCGGATGCGCAGCTATATTGCCCAAACCTTTCTTCTTGTCGGACGAGAGAATGAGCAACAAACAGTTTCCCCGTCATATATCTCCAGAATGATGACGAAAAAGTCTCGAGGACTCCTTTCCCCCCAGTTCTCCCTCCCAATTGTTCACCCCTACGAGCCCACGTACTTTACGTCTCATTCTTCTTCCCCCCCATCCGTGTCAAAAATGTGGAATGCACCCGAGAAGACGGCGGGGATAGGGACGTCGCGTGGCGACCGGACCAAAATGCAAAATACTCGTTCGCCCACTCTCCCCATACATGCAGATTGAACACAGTTAGTGAGCACTCACCCACTGGGGAACCTTGGCGCTAACAATAAACACAACGATCGCCGCCATGAACTGACTCGTCCCAACGACTATGGCGACGACCTTCGGATCCAACCCCCTCGTGCTCATGCTGATCACCACGGCCGTCAGACTATATACCAACAGGGACGAAAGTATCGCCTGGAGGCTGGAGAGGCGTATGGCATCGTACGCCCGTTGGAGGGAGGGACCGTCGTTCGAATTATGATGACGATGATGCGGCTTCTTCGCGTGGAGTTGGACCGTGTCGTGCAATGCCGCGGTGACCTCGTTCACCAGATGCCCCACCGCCGAGGAGCCGCTGCTGCTGCTGCTCGCATTGGAGGCCGCGTCGTCGTCATCTTCTTCGATGAATTTTTCTTTGGAGGAGGAGGATTTGGAATCCACCGCCGAGTAGACATCGTCGCCGGCTGCATCCCCGGCGGCCGCATCTCCGGCGGCAACGGCAGCAGCGGCGTCCGCCTCCTTCTTCTTCTTCCCATCCTTCCTCCTCCGCCCGCCGTAATTCCGTCTCCAACCCTTGTAAACCGCCAGCCTGAAGAAGTTGATCTCCATCGTCAGCAGCGGGACGAGGTAGGCGAAGATTGCGACGATGGAGGCGTTGAAGAAGGATTGTTCCGACGGCAGGGCCTCGGAGGAATCGAGGGCCGATAGGAAGGATGGATCGAGGATCGATCGGGCCCCCATGATTGATGTGTATGCTTTGCTCTTGTTTCTTTGATCCGAAGTCCGTTCGTCGCGCTACACGCTACACGCTACACGCTAGCTCGCGCCGATCAATACCTTCGTCGGTTTATGCGACGAGCAACGATGCCCTCGCTCGGTCGTGTGGACCTCCGTCGGAGGGGTGACTGATGCAACTTGAGCTGGGTTCCTGCCTGCACGACCACGACCTTCGGCCTCCGACTCGGGCAGCGGCAGAGGGAACGATTTACACGTTTTTTATGGCGAGGCGAGAGGAAGGGCGAGAGCAACACCAGTGGCCATGGCCGCGCGGCGGAACCAGAGCGCTGCGAGCTCCAAGCTGGCGAGCACGACGTCGACGCACGACGGGAACAAAGAACGAAACCCAATCCAGCAGGGGAAGCAAGAATGGATGAGGCAAGCATGCACGAACCCTTGAAAATTTTGCGAAGATTCTGCTCGTGTGTCATCAAGTGTCATGTCATGTCCGACCGTGTTGCCTGTCATTGTTGCGAACCAGCCTACAGAGTGCCTATTGTACAGCAGCCTACGACATAATATGTACTGATTCCTAGATGGGGAAGAGGCGTTGGAGTTCGAGTTCATTGAAACAACAAGGGCATATCACACATGATGTGGATGTGAGATTGATGTCCGTCATTTGAGTGATGTCATAGGATGTCATCCATCTCTTCACTTTTTTGAATTGTGCATGTAGGATTCATATTTGGGAATCAATAGAAATCTTTGATGAGCACTTGATGGCAGAGTCACTTGATGGTGCGACACTCGGCATCCTCTCGCTGGTCTTGGTGCCCCAAGTTCGCAAGACAGTATCGTAAAAGAACGTCGTGCATTCGCGTGGGAAATGGTATGTATGTACGATACATACTTGCGCATTGGTTGCAAGTCACAAGTTGCAAAGTCTAAAAAATTAGCCAAATGAAACCAGCACCAGCAATACAATCAGCACCCCCATCCCCCATCCCGCCCAGCAGTTGCCAGACAACAGTTGTTCCAACAGCATGCAGTGCAGTGACCATCAGGCCTTGATCAGGCTAGAGGTACACCAGCATACCTTACCAGTGGCCCCCCAGCAGTTGTCCAGCAGTGTCAGCAGTGCCAGCAGTTTAGGTACCTATGCCTATGTCCGGCTGTAGCCCACCAGCACCAGCACTGCGCTGCCCCCAGACCACAATCACCTAGGACTAGGATATCGATCTAAAGATATGTGGATATGGATATCCCTGTGCCTCGAAAGCGAAAGTCAGAGAAAAACACTGACTTTTGAGTCGGGACCGAGAAAATCTCTGACTTTCATTACAACTAGGTAGCTTTCCACCAAGTAAAAGTTTTAATTTTTTAGACTGAGTCCCGTGATCCCCGCCACGCGCGCCATGCAAGCTCGATCAAAAGCCAAAAGCACATCGAAAGCAAGCGCCAAGGATTCCTCCACCTTTCAATCGCCGCTAGCTCGAAACACTTGCTTTTGATCAAACAAAAAGGCAAAGGGATATGGATATGACACATCCTCTCTCAGATGCCACTAATGCCACTGAGATGGCACCCAGCAACAGAAAAATATGAAGAGGAACAGGAATCAGGATCAAACTTGAATGAAAAAGACACAAAACGAAGAGGTTCCACTTGCTTGACACCTTGAGGTTGCTGAGCCAGGGCCCTCTTATGGACCCACGGGTTGAGCACGACCCTATGAAAACGGCCAGATCTGGGTAGTGCCTCAGCACTATAAGGGGTACTGCTGCATGCCAAGCAAGCCTCAGAACCCTCTCNGCGACGGGTCAGGCATCGGGTGCATCTGGCGACCTCTCTTTGAGAGTTGCCATCCACCAGAGCTGGTCGATGGGAATGAGCCTATCTGTGCATCTACAGAGGCGCCGACGATGATGCCCACAGTATCCCTTCATGAGGAAGATACGGAGAGTCCAACTGCCGCCCCTTCATTTGAGGCAACTCGCGCTAGAGATGATCCATGGTATTCCGATATGTTCAAGTCTAGAGAACACGATGCATTTGTCACTGCAGAGACCAATATCACTGAGGATTCCATCTTACTGGAAGAAGATGATGAAATGTTCCCGGGACCAGGCGATGAGCCCTTCAGGCACAGAAAACTCCAAGTCCAAACTGAGGATTCCCGGCACCAAATCGATGCTTCAGAATGGGGCATGAATGACACTGAGCTGACTGAGTACCTCAAAAGACTGCCCCTCAATGAAATGCTCAAAGAAATTGAAGAGCTTGAATCATCTGTGAAGAGGCAAGAACATGAGATCAAAAGAAGGAAGGCGTCTGTATCCCACCTCCAAAGGGAGAGACGGGAGTATGAATCAGATATGCTCTTGATGGAAGCAAAGGTGAAAGGGATTCGGAGACTGCTCCAAAGGCAGAGGAGACAAGAGGAGGAAATATCAGATCTGCGAGGGAGGAATGCAGGGTATAAGTCAACCGTGATGATATTAGAGAGGGAAATAGCTCAGATGGAGGGTGTGCGCTCACCCATCTCCAAGATTTGAGAAACGAAAAACGGCATGAGCTAAATATTTTCACACGTGCATTGGCCAGACACAATGTCACAAGTATTGATAGAAGCATAGTGTAACATTTGTAATCACGGTATAATTCAATGACTGCTATACAGCAAATAACCTCACTATCAGTGAAGTGACTGCCACAGAGAAACAAAATCGTCATATGCCAAGGATAGTTAAAGTTTGATTCATTTCGCTGATCATATGCGAGGTGTTGACGTTTGAGTATCGTGTTGATGTTTGAGTATCGTATTGACGTAGGCCGCACCGATCACCGATGCAGACATCGACTCCTGCTGCTGTAACCTCTGTTATTGTATCCCCGATCAACCATGTGCTGGTATTGTAAGAATTTCCCAACAAAGCCTGCTTCGAGAGATATTGCCTGATATTGCAAAAAAGACATAAACATTAGCAGTTAGATGTCCCAACACCTCTGGTTTGCAAAAACAGTAGATACACAATCACTACGACTCAATATGTAACTATGTCATAACACCCCATGGCATGCGCTTTATGGTAACCGAGCTGGTCAAGAGGCAAGGATTGGTCGATCAGAACTCCGCCATTTGTCATGTGAACTATCTCCTCAATGTATCTTTCTTTGACTTCTTATTGTATTCGAATAACAATGGTATCATGTCAAAGCGGTCTGACATCATCATTTACACCCTGCTGATAGTCTTCCCGCCAACTGATCCAACTTTTACCCCAAGACACAAAACCATTGCTGGGTATTGGCATATCTGGTCCTCCCACTACCATCAACGTTACTACTATCTAGTTAACTCATCCGATAAATATGGCCACCGAACTCCAAGTGCCCACCCACCTACCCACCCACCCACCCGTCTTCTCCCTTCCCTCCACACCATAACGCAGTGGCAAGCACCCAACCCACTCCAAAAACATTATTAATGTTACTTCTATTGAAATAAAAAATCTCCACTCCCTGAAAGCAAATGAAGCGGGGGGGGATGTCAAATCCACCGGGCCGGGCACACTCAGAGTGCCAGCCCAGTTT
>JALLBE010000985.1:0-12290 GCA_036939795.1 Thalassiosira mediterranea
GAGTAACTGAGGAGTAACTGAGGAGTAACTGAGGAGTAACTGAGGAGTAACTGAGAAGTCACTGACTGACAAGTAACTGAGGAGTACCATAACTGATGAGAATAACTGATGAATAACTGACGAGTAACTGACTGCCGAGTAACTAACTGAATGACAAGTAAAGATGAGTAACTGAATTACGAGTAACTGACGAGTATCTGATGAGTAACTGATGAGTAAAAGAGTAGCTTACAAGAATTGGTGAGTAACTGACGAGTAACTGACGAGTAAGTATGCGCACTGCAAAGAATTTCAATTGGTATTACTAGTTTACAATTCAATCAAACACACTGCAGGAACGTCCACGATGAGACCATAAGCTAGCTGTTGAATCAGGGTAATGCTTCACCGCGCAGCAGGGAGTGTGCCCGCTGTCTGCCAGAAACTTCAATGAACACGCTGGACACTGGACCCTTGTACCCATCGCTATCAGTGGCTTGGACAAACAGAGCGTGCCTACCCGGAGAAAGGCTGCTCGCGTCAAATGTCAACTCAACCGCCTCTTCCCCTGACGAGAATTCAGCTGATCCAGAAGACGACGAGTTGTTTGAAAACGTGCCAACCGTTGACTCAAGCGAGTCCCCATTACCTGCCCCAGAGGGCTTTGATCCAGAAGGCTTTGATCCAGAAGGCTTGGAGCCCGAAGGCTTGGAGCCAGAAGGCTTGGAGCCTGAGTTGCCATTCTCAGATGAGTCATCTTCGTTTTCCCCCTTCTCGATACAAACTTTTTCCGTCGTTAGCCATTCACAGGGGCCACTCCTCTTGCACGGCTTCTTTTTCGTGTAGTCGCCGCACTTCGAATTGGGCTTCCTGACCCTCTTCGGCTTCCGCCTAGAATCTTCCCGATCATCCGACAAGCGTCTGCGAGTAGGCTGCATCGACCATACCTGATCGTCACCGGACCGGTAGTCGTCTGGGTGCACGTCGAGGTACACCCGTACCTCCTTGATCAGCTGATCTCCCGTCTCGAAGACGGGGAAGCCACGTATCTCATTGACCATCCTGCTGTCACTGGCAGTGGCGGTAACGTGAATGCTGCCGTCGGAATCGTAGTCAGCATCCAGATCCAGAATGTCCGGTCCCTTCACCTCCTTGAATGGATTGCGTGTGACCTTTGCTGCATAAACTAAAGCAGGAAGGTTGATGGGCACAACCTCGTTCTCAAATGTTGAGCAGTCCTGGTAAAAGTCGTCACCGATCTCGAACCCTAGGGAGGCCACTCCCATGACAGCGTAGAGGTAATCACTGGTGTCACCACTGGCCTCGTAGACGAAGTCGGGCTGTCCGCCCGCCCAGAGTTTGTAGTCGTTGAAGCTGTTGATCTTTCGTCCGAGCGCCTGCAGCGCCTCATCATCAGGGCTCTGTGCATCTCTGTTGGTGTTGTTTACACACGGAAAAAGAGAAGAAAAGTTGTGAGATCATTCATATCCGATAAAGATGTAGCAGCGATTGTAGATGCACCAAACAGCGACAGAGTTCTCACCTGTGCCCCCAAGGGTAGTACACATACCCGCCAGATGAATGGATGTCAATGTACATGCCTGCATTAGATGATCAGGAGTAGGAGTGAGTTCGGCTAAAGATTGGACTGGTTTGCTCGGACTCCAACCAGCACAATGGCCCCTCAATATCTCACCAGTGTTCTCCTCCCCGAAAGGCACGTTCATGTCACCCTCCGGATCGTCCTTCCTCTGCCCCTTCGGGAACAGATCCCGCGCGTATTTGGCCAACGCCTGAGTCTCCGGCTCGCTCTCTGCCGATTCGCCATGGTAATCGCTGTCGCACGCGATGTGGCTCGCGCCGGACCGCTCGCCCCACATGAAGTCGAAGTTACGGTTGATGTCCACGCCATACTCATCGTCTCCTAATAAACAATATAATGTGAAGAGATACCGCACCCGACGTTGAGAGATGGGATTGAATTTTTGCAAATCTTAGACACCTCTCTAGACACGAAAGCACATTACCACTCACCGCACCCTCCATCGGGGTTCAGATTCTTACGCCAGTACAATTCGGGATATCTCTCGGCCATCCACCGTCCGTCGGGATTGACGTAGAGTATCGCGTGGACCTCCACGTGATCCAATATCCACGTCGCGTCGGCATCGTCTCCGTAACCGCGCACGAGCAATTCGACGAACCGAGCGAGGAGCTCGGGGGGCGCCCACTCCCGCGCGTGCACGCCGGAGGTGACGAGCATCTTTCCCTTGCCGTTCGACGACGACGACGACGACGACGAGGTGATCTTCAGGGCGAAGATGTCGAATCCTCCCTCCGGAATCTCGTACCGTCCGTTCGTGCGGCCGGTATTTTCCTTCAGGTAGGAGTTCCCGATGTCGCTGATGGTCATCAGATCTGGATATTCGTCCGCGAGGTCGTCCATCGATTACATCATCCCGGACATGGAACGGAAGCAGGATCGACCCGGGATAGTGTCGTAGTTGCCGGCTGCGACGGCGCCGACGAGGATGGTCGCTAGCAGCAGCAGTGCGGGCCGGAGCGGGAAGAAGTTCATGGTATCGCGTCGTATGAGGTAGTGTGTACGTTGTGTTTTGCCCCACGTACCCGGCCGCGAGTGCTTGATCAAATTTATGAGCAGACAGCGCGGTTACCGCCGCCGCAGCTGCGCCTCAGCGCCGCCTCCGTCCGTCCCGCGTCGATGGCGATCCCACTTTCCGCGCTTCCCTTATGCCATGGTCGTGTGTTGGAGTCGATTGAGTTGAAAGGATGGACATGGGACCAAAACAGGACGAGAACAGGCGAGATCATGGTCCTGCATCCAACTGCATCGATCGGGCGACGAGCGACGAAGCGCGGGCAATGTGTGATCGATCGAGACGTAAAACAGTGTACGGAGTTATCTTACATTGGAATAAGTACACTAAACAATATGTCAAACCGTACAAAGGAATAGGTATGGTATGTGACTTTCAAGACGCGATGTCTTCAGTCTTCATCTTCGATCGGATCCGGTAATCCTTCCACCCTGCTCGAGTACTCCACCATGCGGCGAAGGAGAGAGAGCCATCATCCCTCCCCGCTCCTTGCCATTCCCACCCACCGAGTGGTGGAGGGGCCAAAACATACCGAAGCCCGAAGCCTTGTGCGAGAATGTGTATTGTAATTGGGGCAAGATGTGAGCAGCATGCGCAGGCGGCTGTAGTTGCCGCTTCACTTGGCCCCTCAGGCCTGCACACCCTGTTTGAACTTCAATAGTTGTCTTGCACTCCATCTATCTGCGCCGATCTTTCAGTCCACAATTGAGTTCAATCTTTGCATTGCGACAATTGCCTCCTCTTCAATCTTCAAAGTGATATCGTACGCCCCTTCGATACTACTGATCTCTCCGACACCCTCCCCCGCATACACGGGGACGACATCCTTATCCGACGCATCTTTCGATGTTTTGTATCTCTTCAAAAAGTCGGTGTTGTCCATCGCGTCCCGCAACTCCTTCGATTTGCCCTCCCAATCCTCGGTGGTGCGGTTGCGCAGCCCGCCCGTAGAATTGTACGGATGCGGCCACTTCGAAGACTGTATCTCGTTTTGTATCTGATCGAACACCAAAGTCCGGACGACGTCGTCGCACGACTTGTTCGCGATCAGTTCCTTCTGCAGGCCCTCGTCGCCCGTGGACTCCTTGCAGGCCCAATAGCGCGTCCCGATCGATGCACCGTCGCAGATGCACAGGGCCGACGCCAACTGCTTGCCGCTCACGATGCCGCCCGCTGCAAGCACGGGGATCTTCGTCAGGTTGGAAGTCTGCGATGCCAGTGCCATGGCCGAGTTGCCGAGGTCGCGCCGCAGGCCGTGTCCCCCCGCCTCGGTGCCCTGACAAATGATGGCATCGACCTCGTTTCGAATAGCCTCCTTAGCATCGCGCAGGGACCCTACTTGGGCGATGAACTTCACGTCGTACTTGTGAGCCAGCTGTACGTTGCTCGGTCCACCATCGCGTCCCGGGACTATGGACGGGGCGAAGAATTGCACGGCCTTCGGTCTGTACGTTTTGAGAATTTGCTCGTAGTTCACCCAACCAGCGGGCGCCGAAAGGGAGCTGAAGCCGATGAACCCGATCGCCAAATCCGACGAAGGACTACGCTTCTGCTTCTTCTTTTCCGCCGGCGCGGCCGCGTCGACGATCCCGCCGCTGCCGATGCGGCCTTCGAATATCTCGATCTGCGCCTCGAGCTCGGCGAGATCTTGGCAGTGTCCCGCCCCGATCATGCCGAGCCCGCCGGCCCTGGTGACTTCCGCGGCGAGCAGCCCCCCCGACACGTCCGCCATCGGCGCGGAGATCAGCGGCAGTCGGCATCGAAACGCTCGGGTGAACGACGTGTTCCAGGCTCTCTGGTTGGGGCTCATTGTTGTTCGCGCAATATCTTTATGACGGCAAGTGTCGTAAAGCGTGAGCTCTGTGCTCTCTGGCTCTCGCCCCACGCTCGCCCTCTCAACAGACTGCCCCTGCATGCACCATGCACCTCCCCCCCCCCCGATAGGTACCGATACGATACCACCCCGAACCTCCACCATATTTGGCCTCTAAAATGTTCGACATAAAAGATCCAAGATCAGAACTCATTTATACTAATTCCTAACGTATAAAGCACAAATAAAATGGTATCTTATCTGTTCCGTTTTTAATGACATAAAAGGAGGCAAGCTATTTGCTACGGACAGACCTTGATTTTGGGTTGCCCGATGAAATGAATCAGAAAAATGTGTTCATAACAGAAATGGTCTGAGGGCCGAGGGTTGCGTCGCGCGTCGTTGCGCGTTGCGCAATCCGCAATCCGCGCGGCGACGCCACGCGTCATAAAAAGGGCACGAAGGAGCGGGCTGTGTCGTAGGGGCCGAGCGTCGAGAGCGTCCAGGAGCGGCTGCGCAGAGGGTGCGTCGGGCGGGCTGGGCGGGCGTAACAGACAACGGACCGACGACGGAGCGAGGTCGCCACAGCGTGGGTCGGTGAATTAACTGAACTCGCGAGGGCGAAGGTTGGCGCTGCCGGCCGGGAGGGGTCGAGCGGATAGACGAATCCGCGTCCGCGTCTGCCGCGAGGCATGGCGACGATGACGTTGAATTACGCGGAGGCGCATCCTCCGCCTCCTCCCGCCCCTCGATACGATTCCCCGGAGGCGACGGCCATCGACAAGGGCGTCAACGAGTCGTCGTCGAGCACCCCCGAAACCGCCGGGACGACCCTCGCCTCGTTGAGCGACGACGAACACGACGACGCTCAAGCCGCCCCCCTGCACCCCCAGGATAGATCGACGGATCCCGGATTTTACGGCCGAAATCCTTATGCGCGACAGGAAAGCCAGGAGAGCGAGGGAGCATCCTCGCACGAGCGTTTTTTCGGCAAGGCCATCAGCCTTCCGGAATTAATGGAGGAGGAGGGGGAGGAGGAGGAGGGAGAGAGCGACGCCGATGCCGAGGAAGGTGAGCAAGCGACCTCGCCTTCGCGGACGCTACCCAAGGCCCAAGAAAAGGCCGGAGGGTCGCCAAAGTCCAAGTCCGAGAAGTCGGGAGGATCGTACGACGAATTCTTGTCCCTGATCGGTCGCCCGGAGGGTTTCGACGGCGCGCCCGAGAAATATACCCCGGCCAAAAAAGCAGTCGCGAAGAAGGAGGAGGAGGAACCCGGAAAAAGTGCGAACAAGTCATCGGCAGCGGTCCGGAGCATCAGTCCTCCCCACCCTCCTCCCCCCACCTCCTCCTCCGACAATCTCACCGTCGCCTCCGAAAGCTTCGAGGACTTCCTCCTCCTCCTGCTGCACGCCAAGAACGCCAGGGGCGGGAACGAGTACAAATCCCGCGAGGAACACGTCGACGACGCGAGTCAGCTCGCCGTGCCCTCGAACATCGAGTACGACGCCGATGCGCCCAGCGTTGCCACGTCGATCGCCAGCGGCGCCACGGAGAGGACGGAAAACGGCACAACCCCCATCAGCAAACCTAGGGTGCCGCGGCACAAGGACTGCGTGGCCGTCCTCCTCTCCTCCTCGGGGACGACCGCCGCCGACGGACGGTACAATCGCTTCGGCCGACGCGACGGCGTGCCGTCCTACTCCAGGATAGGCAAATTCGACGATAAGGAGGTAATGTTCAACATCGGGAGATTCAGGGCGATGAACGGCACGACGAAGTGGTACGTGTACGCCACCTTCCCCGGGAGCACGGGACGTCTCACGAGGCGGATCGCATTTTACGTGGCGTACCACCCCTCGCGGTACAATTATCCCCCCGAGGACGGGTGGATGCCGGTATTGGAATCCCGGGGGGGCGGCGATCTATTCCTCTCGGGGGGGTTCGAGGGACGGGGGACGTTCCCGGCTCCGGGCGCGAGATTGGAGGAATCCCAAAATAAGCGGCTGTCGAGGGAACAGCGGTTGGGGACGAGGGTGTCCATTGCCCTCGGCACGGGTGCCGCCAGCGTGGCGGCGGCCTCGCGGGATAGGAACAGCTTGGGCGGCGGCAGGAGCAGGGGAAGGACGGGGAGCGTGGAGGGGAACGTATCGTTGGCGAGCAGCATCGAGAGCGGTCCGTCGATGCCCGCGAGGAGGGGTGGCAGGAAGGGGAAGAAGGGCAGCGGCAGCAGTGGTAGCGGGGGCACGCCGGGGAGGAGGAGCAGGGGCGGCGGAGGTGGCGGCGGCAGGAAGGGGGGACTGTCGGAGCGGGTGCCGATTTCGGTGAGCTTCGAGCCCCAGCCGACCCTCGTGGAAGAGGACTGAGAGAGAGAAAAAAAGAGCTCATCCTCTCGTCCCCCCCCTTTCCGTCCAGACGATGGACGATGGGAGAGTATTATTTGTCATGTACACAATAAAAAGTTTTGGCCGTTGAATGTAGGAGTAGGAATGCATGTTTTTGTTTTTGTCGAGAGGTGATTGACTCATGGAGGAACAGGAGTGTGAGTGCATAAAAAAGACAGGAAGAGTGCTAAAACCCAGTTTAAATGTAAACTGCAACTATCTTGATTTGTCTTGACCACTATATTCTTTAACGTCGCCGCAACGTCGTGGCTGCCAGCATCCACACAACTTGCACTGTCGAAACTGGGATATATTTTTAACTACAGGAAACTTTGTTGAAATGTACCAGCTGAGCTAAGCTGGTGCATTTGAACACACTTTTGGTTGTGGGAAGGCATGCAGACCTGGGATATAATACCAAACAACAACAGAGGACGGCAGTGGCTCCATACTCACCTCCACTAGGATTAAGGGATATGAGAAGATGAAGGACATTGTTAGTGTCTATCTCTATATGCAGTAAGTATATAGAGAGCTATATGTTGTAGCTGTGGATGGTTCCTTGGAATTAACACAGATTCCTGATCATCGCTCCCCCAAAATGGTGGTCACTTAATCTATCACACATCAGAATATCCAAGGAGGTACAAGTCGACCTCCATTTCATCTGCTTCCACTTCTACTTCCTACTTCTCTCACTAATACCTACACCGATGGTGTCACTCCTATCCCCCCTGTCCCTGTACCATATCCACTACCAATCTCAATGCATCTCCAATCACAAATCACCCACCACACCTTCCACTATCGCTATCACACTTTCAATTTCCGTCACCATCACATGGTTGTCCGAGATATGATTTCTGCCTCCATCCCTGCCATTCGTACCCCAAATGCATATTATATCCATTTTTGTTTACAAATCCATTGTAAGTTTGCTGCCGCCACCACTGCTCTAGAGAGATACCCGGATTTTGATACTGTATGCTGCTAGCCCCCCTCCTTTTATGTCATGTTCACATTTTTCAAAATGTACATTAGGTACAAATTTGAAATTTGTGCATTGTGGACATGAGCCCAGATAGGTATTGTAGATCAAGATAGATGATGTCGTGATAGGTAGGTGCTATCTACGCCTCTACATCGAGGTATGTGTAGAGGTGTAAATTGCACCTCGAATCAAACGTACATACGGGATGCCCGTGCCATGCATTTTTATTGGATGTCGTATCAAGGTCATGCATATGTACACGTAAAAAACCTTATGTATGATGATATCATAGTAAATAAGACGCAAGTCTGGATGTCTGTGTATGCATTTGTAAAAGTCGTTAAGTAAACTCTGCTCAGGCATCGTGCATGGTCATTAGTCCGTCGTCATTTTGCTCTTGGTAGAAATGTATCTCCTTATTGTCGGATGTGTGTCTTTAATAGGTGTAGCCCCAGCTTTATGGGTGTAAATTAGTCCGATAAAATATCGTAACAAATGTGTACTTTGCACTGCGGCCACGATGGAGCCACAACCACAACACAACTGCCCACAAAGCGCAAAGCGCGCCCCCGTCCAGGCCGCCCTCGCCCTCGCCACGCACCGTCCACAGTCACAGTCCACAGTGCGTCCACCGCCCTCTCGTACTTACGTCCTACGTTTCACGTCCTGCTCCTCCGCCTCCCCAACGCAGCCCGCCCTCCCATTGCCCATACGCATCATCACCATGAACGACATCGCCCCGCCCGCCAACGGCAATCAAGCCGCCCCCGCCGACCGCCGATCCGGACGGGATCGTCGCAATCGCGGACCCTCCACCACCCTCGCCGCCTCCTTCAAACAATACGTCGACGCCGCCCCCGCCTTGGGGCACTTCGCCAACGGTCCTCCCGTGGGCTACGAAAATTGGGAGGATGAGCAACAGAACGGCGGAGAACAAATCAAGGAGGGCGGAAAGTTCGATGCCGCCTCCAGTTGCGTGGGGAAGATGAGGAGCGTGCAGAGCGCTCCGCTCGGCTTGCGGGGTATGAACGGCCTCAAGAAAGCGCCGAAGGCATCGCCGGCGCAGAATGCCGAATGGGGAGAGGCGGAGACGTCCGTCCCGCTGAAAATGCACGACGGTCCTTCCCTGTCAACGAAACCGCAAGCTGCAGCCTCTCCGAACAACATCGGCGGCAAACCCTCCACGGGAACCCGTCGTCCCGCCAGGAGATCCCGACTGCAACCCGGCCTGCACTATTCCATAGCCAACGACGATGCCATCACGCGCTTCGGACGACGTCCCTCCGGGGAGGAGTACTGGGCGCCGAAATCCTCGTCCAGGCGGAATTCCGGCGCGGCGGGGCAGGAGATGGCGGCCAGCATGAAGATGGCGGCGCAGAGGGCGCTCGCCGAGCTGGGGGACGTGAGCGACGACGATAGCGACGACGGGGATTGCGAATTGATGAGGCTGGGGGGAGTGCTGGAGGGCGTGACGGAGGAGAGGCTCAGCGGACTCTTGAGGGAGGATAGCGGATATATGAGGAAGAATAGTCACGGACGTTTGGAGGCGTGATTAATCGGGAGGATTGTCCGTGCTATCTTGTACTGCAGATAGATGGGGGGGTGGAAATGTGGGGAGCATGTATAGCTCCATGTGGCAGTTCAAAGATCAAAACTGACTAGTAAGTGCTTGCTCAGAAGATGTTGGGAGAGCCTCACGTTGGTCAATCAATGCTTCCAGTATTGTAGTGTATGATGAGTGATAGGTAAAAAATAGGGTGTCTGTAGCCCTTTCATGGACCATACCAAACAAAGCCCGTAAGTCCACTGAAGGCAAGGCCCCTGAAAGCAGGTATCAAGCTTCATTTGGTGAAGCAAGCCACAAGTAAAGGCTGAGCCAGATGTTGCCATTAATAATGTCTAGAAGGGATGGGGTCTCGTAACCCTCGTAACCCATGCCATTCATTGTCCTTGATGAACATGCCTCTGGAGCTCTGTTTGTGGAGGTCAAAAGCACACTGTGTAAATGGTGGATATGATGTATTGAAAATTCCCCCCAATTTTTCCCATGAAGCACAATCACAATATACGCTTGTCGACATAATATTAATATGCCATGGGAAAAGGACTAGCCCAATTTGGGTCACAGCAGCAGGAGTGAGAGGCCACAGGGATCCCGTAAATTAGGTCCTCCTTTCAGTGTCCATCAGCAAGAGGAGCCATGTCCTTGCTACGAGTTTCCAATCAAGTCATGAGAACTAGTTGGCAAGTGCAATTCAAACTAAATGTGGTGGCGATGGTGATGACAGTTGACTTCACAAAAAGGGGCACTTATGTTGAAAACACTGGTACCATAATTTTATCTCTGACACAAGGTTTGAATATGGCGCGGACAATGACTCGACAGCAACAGAGTTCTCGTGGTTATTATGACTGCCGGAGCTATCTATGTGCCTGGGACCTGGAACTACAACTCCATGTGGCCATCAACATCAACATATTTGGCTGATACAGCGTGATATCTATCAATAATATTTGTTAGTCCTATTCTAAGCATGCATCAAACAAAACAAATGATGGAGGCGCGATCAGATGACAGATGACAAGAAAAAACTTGCTCCAGATCCAGAGCTTTGGAATGTGTCAGTGTCACTGGGGCTGCCGGCTGCAATAGCAAGATGGGATATGCAGCTGGTTCTCTCATGATGACTCATGTGCAGAGCGCCTACACTCACCCTTTGACTATTCACAACTGCCTACATTTTTGAATGAATTTTGCTGTTGCTGTGGTCAATATACATATCTTGACTGTTCTCTGGAAATGAGGTTTCATTGAAAACACTGAGATGTTCACTGAAAGTATGGTACTATACTAATTGATCTCATGTGAAACAAAGTGACAAGTTCTTCACCATGGACGAACTTTGTTCAAGCTTGGCAGCAAAGAATCTGAAAGTGTTGAAACTCTTGTATTCCAACCACCGTTCAATATCAATATCTCCACTTGATACAGCCTGATATTGCAAGCATAGAGACCGATGTCGAATTCGATCAGTGTCTATTATGATGATGCATTTTTTTTACTGTAGTATTAGTAGTGCTTTCCGAAGTCAGTGCCAACGCCAAATGAATGCTATGGAGTGTAGAGCTGCCAAAGGTAGGCCAAGCTAAGCAGTTCTTGCCCCAGGTGTGAATGGTCGGATAACCCCGTGGATAACCTCTTCGCTTTGAGGGGTTGCAGAAAATAGTTGGCATCCCCCGAATGAAGTGGCTTGCCCCCTGTCCCCGCTCCCTTACACACTTGTACTATTCCTATGTAGACCCTGTAGAGGATACCGAAGGACACCGAATTTGAGCCAAAATAATTTAAATTTTGTAACGGATGCCAAAAAAGAAGATACGAGAAAGCTCTTCTCTTATTTTAGGCGTGTAATTGTTCTGTGATCAGCGTCTGTGATTGACGGACGAAGGCCACAGATTGACACAAGAGATGTACCATAGGCACATGTTCGCAATAGAAAGAGCCTGTACCATACCCATCGGTACTGCCCCGTGGGCTGGCCTCAGCGTGTGGACGATATGTAGCAGGGAGTTTCCCCTTGTGGGACGCGCGAGGCCGCGCTCAAGGCCTATCGCGACGCCGAGCCACGCTGCCGAGCCACGCTGGCCGAGCCACGCCGCCGAGTCACGAGGCCGAGCCAAGAGGCCGGGCTCAATGGCGAGCCGTGTGGCCAGGCGCGACACCGAGCTCAAGGCCAGGCCGANGCCGTCTGGCCGCGGTCCATCTATGCCGAACCGCGAGGCCGAGAGCCGCAAGGCCTAGAGCTGCCAGGGCAATCGCCGCAAGCTACGATGCAATGGCCGCGATCCAGGGCAGGCAAGCGGCATGCCGAGCCGCAAGCCGCGAGGCTGCGCTCTAGGCCGATGGTGAGCCGCTTGGCCGCGATCCACCTTGGCTGAACGCGAGGCCGAACCACGACGCCGAGCCGCGACGCCGCGAGCCACCTAGGCTGACTTGAGGCGCTGCGACAGTACTGCCGGCCCACTCTTGCCCGCCCCACGTTCCGCGTCCCTCCCCTACCCGCCCGTACCCCATTTGTCCCTGACCTTGTCGTTCCACCGCTGTTACCCCATTTTTGCCCTTCCCGTACCGTACCGTACCGTATCGTCCCATGTGCCATCTAACCAATCCGCTCCAAGCAAAGTCCCAATCCGGCTGTCCCAGCCCTGTCCGTCAGCCAGCAGCAAGCCAGCAGCACATCGACCCATCCAGCCCACGTCCTGCGCTGTATCCCGCGAGCCCGAACCCGCGTACCCCAACTGTCTCTGCCCGTACCGCCACCGCTGGTACCCGCACAAATCGTACCGTGCCATGCCCCATCCAATCAATCGTCATCTCGACCCATCCATCCCACGTCCTGCTGCTTCTCGCCAGGCCCGAACCCGCTAGTTCCACCTACCCCGTCCGTGTGTCGGTTGTGCTCGCTTCGATCACGATCCGATCAGCTTCTATCGCCCAGCTTCGACGA
>JALLBE010000986.1:0-12232 GCA_036939795.1 Thalassiosira mediterranea
CCCAGGCCCTCCATTGTTGCCATGGGTATCCATGGGAAGAATGATGAGCTTTGGATATGGTTCTGAGGCCTGCTTGGCAGACAGCAGCACTGTTCTTGGCACTGGCAACCGCATGAAGTATGAAGCCTGCTTGGCAGACATCATCACCCTAGACACCTTACAAATGTGGCCATTCTTTTCTGGTGTCTTAAGTCAAACTCAGCAGATGTTTTTTTCAGAAAACACCTGCTCATTTGGTTCTTTTTGTCATTGAATTTTTTGAGTTACTCTGTGCTGCTGGCTTCATCACTTGAGGTCAGGGGCCTTTTTTGGTTGCCACATTCAATTTGAGGCATCGGTGTCTCCCCATCTAGAGATATAGATATAGATACAGTTCCTCTCTTTGCAGTCTGGATAGTTAATTTATATCTGTTCAACTAATGGGATATTGTGTGTTCTGTGTCAAATGAATAATGATGCATTTTACGCAAGCTTAAAACATAATCCACTGGCAACTGGAGAACCAGAATGTATCAGTATCAGATCTCTTGACTCTTGATGTGTGACCTCTGCAGTTGGCTTCACCACCCCGACAACATGATGTGGCAAAACCAGCTGCCACTGGAGTTTACTCAGTTTAATGCTTAGACTGAGATATATTTTATTTTTATGTATGGTCTAATCTTGAATGTTTTGTATGTACAGGTGTAGGACCATTGAGGTTAGTATGTTCATCTTTGACCTACATAGGGACATTAAACAGCCAAACGATTGTGTTGACTGATAACTTGGGCTTGGGGCATCCTCCTGTGGACAAGACAGGGCAAGACAATTGGTATCGGTGATTTGTTTCTTTCTTTGAACAATAAACACATCAGAACATGGTCATGGAGGTGTAGTGAGTTCAGATGCATGTTTGTTTAGCAGTAAGGGAAAAAGAGTGTAGGTAGTATTGTTGGTCAATCTTTGTCATCCTTTTGCAAGACTACTATGCCAAGTGTGACTTCTTGTTTTAATGATTTAATATATTGTGGGCATGCCGCTTCTGATTCTGATGCTGATCAGGGGGCCTCGATGGTGTGAAGGGGGGTGGATACAAATGTTAGCGATGACAGGGTCATCTGTAATAGTCATGATGTGTACCTAGATATGCTGTGCTCAACTGCATCAGTTGTTTCTTGTGTGAATAAAACGGGAAATTAGGGTCGCAATGATTCCCAATTCTAAGCGTGGCAGAAACTTTATCTCTGGAAATGACACATGCGCAAGAGATGTGAATATGCAGACGAAATAAATTTGATTTGCCAATTGCATATCTAGAGAGGCCAAGAAGTGGTTGAGATGCTGACTCTCAGTGCGACAATCCCTATTGACATTAGCCTCAGGCTGCACGACCTAAACAGTCAATGATACCTATCGAGATAACTAGATTGACAAGTGAAAATAGATGCAAGAGAAACTACCACCGGAACTGCCTGTGGCATTTGCAATATTCGGCAGCCTTGTAAACGAATTAGATGCCAGTATCTCTAGTTCAATCATCCTCCGGCTCGTCACCTTCCACCTCCCTGTTCTCCAATTCAAGCCTCTCCATGATCGCCTGCAGCTCCGTCTCCTCCTTCAGGCTCACGGCCTTGGGCGCCATCTTCACGTCCATCTTCCCTCCCTTAGCCCCCACCTTTTCGTGAATCACGCCGATGGCCTTATTCAGCAGAGCGATACCTGCGTCCTTCTCCAGTGTCATCGTGCTCAGGACATAAATCGGCGGCGCAATGAGACGAATTTTGATGGGCGAATTTTCCGTTCCCACCGCAATACCCGCGAAGAGAGCCTCGCGAATAGCGTCAATGCCGTCATACGTGAAGCACGACACCTCGACGTCGGCCCTGATTTTGATCGGCTGCGGTGCGAGCCTCCTCCGGATGTAGAGCTTGAGCTCGTCAACGACGTCAGGGGGCACGTCCAGGGAGGCGAAGGGGTCCTCGGCAGAGGCGTCCCCTCCCTCCTCCGCCAGGGCGATCTTGAAGGCGTCGTACGCGTGGGCATACTTCCCGTAGAGCGGCCAGGCGATCCGCTCGTACAGGTCCTCAAGATAGTACTTGCGGCGCTCGGCCAGGTGCCGCAACACTCCGTGGACGGCCTTGGCCTTGTTGAACCTGTCCTCGCATGCGGCCACGTCCTCGGGGCTGACACGCCTCTTGGACAGGTCGATGTACCCCTTGTCCTTGTCCACCCTCAAAACCATGGCCACCTCGTTCCTGCCCACGCGTATCAATTTGTTGATCGAGCGGATACGACGCCTGCTCAGCTCGCTCAGGAGGATGAGGCCCTCAATGTTGTTGTACTCGAGGAGCGACACGTAGGCGCCCATATCGGCGATGGTCCGGACGTTAACCATGACGAGGGACTCGATTTCGGGATACTTGGCCTCGTAGAAGCGGCAGTCGAGGTTCTTCTTGTCCTCCGCCAGGTAGATGCGGAAGGAGCCGTCCTCGCCATCGATGGTGGTGGGCGTGGCGTCCGTCACGACTTTGCCCTCGGATTCCGCCATTTTTCTTTCGTAGGGGTTGATAATTCAGAAGCGGGAGTCGACGGGGGATGCTTATACTTCTCGCGTGTCTTGACTGTCGGCAGCTTTGGGGATGGGCAGATTCATCTACTATCGACAATTGCCATGGTCGCCGTCCGCCGTCCGTGCCGCCGCCAATCGTCAATCGTGGTGTTGACGGGTGGAGGCGGAAAATATGCCCGAAAAAGGGCTAATATCAGGCCATAGACGGCCCTAAAAAGCATCTAAGATTTAGTACCCGTAGTATGCACCTTTTCGGGCTCAACTCGGCCCCCAGATGACAAACAGGGTCCACGTGGAAGTGACTCTTTGATAGGTACGGAGGAACAATATCACTTCCGTACGGGGATCAAGTAATGGCGGTAAATTGAAGTCCACGAACCACCCGTGTCCTCGAAGCCCACCATGGCGAACGACTAGCAGGGGCGCATTTTCAGAAGTCACGACAGGCAGCCCAGTGCTTAAATAGCTTGATCGCTACTCTGTAGTAAACGCCCAATACCTCAAGATGGATAAGCTCACCAAGGACCAGAAGGACGAGTACGCCGTCTCCTTCGCGGCTCTCGCTCTGTACGACGGAGGCGTGAGTAATTGCTGTTGCCACGTGCCTCGACGTTTTGTGTGGTCCACACCTGCCCACTTGTCTCACCCGCCAAACCCTATCCCCCCCGTCAAACGATTGAACAGTCGGATATCTCCTCGGAGCAGATCAACACCCTCCTTGAGGCCACTGGCAACACCGATGTTGCTGCCTTCTACCCCATCATCTTCTCCAACTTCCTGACTGCTGAGAAGATCTCGCAGTTGATCGTCAGCCCCGTCACCGGAGGCGGAGGTGGCGGAGGAGGAGGCGGTGGAGGTGGAGGAGGAGGAGAAGAAGAGGAGAAGGAAGAGGAGAAGGAGGAGGAGGTCGAGGAAGCCCCTCCTGCCGTTGATAGTGAGTATCATGTAGCCCTCTCGCAACTCTTGCATGTCGATTTTACCATGCATTCGTCGTCTAACGAGTTGCATCACCTCTATCTTTCCTGCAGTGTTCGGCGGAGATGACGGCGGAGACTACTAAACTGAAATATTATTGTATTCATAAAATAATACAGTATGAAAGACATGAAAATCGACACGGTGCTTTGTCGAAGGAGCGCTTGCCTTGGATGATTACTTCCGCAGCTGGGGGATTACACTAAACAAAGCTTCAAGTAAGCTACATAGAAAATAGGGTGAAGTGGAAGCATTCAATGCGGATGGAGGCACGGAAACATCTACTGTCAGCTGATTGCCCAAGAGAGTAATAATTTGCAATAGCATGTGAATGTGGTAAGTAGAGTCAGACTACCTAACCTACGGAACATTATTGCTGTCTCGGGAATGAGCCCGACGTCTGGACTGTTGGGCGGGGGTGGGGCCGCATTTACGCATTTCGAAGGACTTGCCGCCTAGACCGGTCGAAGATTACTGCTGTGAACGGAGATAGTACCTACCATAACCACAGCGGCTTCCGGCCCACTCTGAATGCAAAATATTGCAGTACTGTCCATCATTCTGAACATTGATCTACCATACCTACACTCTTCAATCATGGTCATCGACCACAGTGAATGGCTGTAACCAGAGCGCTGCAACCTCCTTTCTGCTTCGCTCTCCTTCAGTGGCACCGTAAATGATGGGGCTCTCACTCTCATCCTTTGGCATGATGTTTTGGGCAGACATAAGATGTGAATACTGGGCTTTCTTGCACTGCACTATGTGCAGCTTCCTCTCTGCATTGTACCTCGTGACGTGGTCACTCTTCGACGCGCATGTGGCGAGACGTTTCCGCCTCGTCCTCGCCTCCTCGTTGATGCGGTCTTGCCTCGAAACTTTCGTACGAGTTCGACGATCGCTCCTGTCTTCCTTTTCTTGACAATCCTTGCCAGCAGGACGAATCGAGGGGCATACCTTCCGTTGATTATCCCCAGTCAACTTTCTCCATTGGAGGATTGGCTGAGAAGACTCTTGGGTCGACATTTCACTTCCCCTTGGATTCTTTCCACCATGGTACCCACCATAGTACCCACGGAACGCTGTGCGCGCCGTTGTTGTGAATTCGAATGGGATTCAAGACCTCTGACTCAAAGAGGTAAAACCAAAACCTATTTTCGATTTCGCCATGGCCATAAATTTCAAACTTCAACTGGGATGAATCGACATGCATCTTATCTCTAGCTAGGTACTCTGACCCACTCCACCATCTTCATCTCCACCGTGCTCCGACCTCTTGATCGACTGAAAATGCCACAACGACCATACGAATACAGTGGGCGTGCAATATCATACAACATCGAACATTTACAGACACCTCAATTGAAAATTGAGAAGGTCTGCTGGATTACTATCACAACCTACTCGGAATAATGAGAATGTACTGTCGATTCACGGTCCTCATTGGCATAATATGGCGCAATGAAGTCACCGAAGCCACTACAAACAATACACTCTATGTTGAGCATGACGGTACAAACTTCCTAACTCCATCTTATATTGGAGACGGACAGATCTTCGAGATCGTGGCGAAGAAACCTCTCCTCATTACGGGCTTCGATATACACATGACAGGGAGCGATACGATTGAGGTGAGGTCACTAGAGGGTATCAATGGACAAGTTCCGGGAATACACCCATTGGTAGTCAACGCCGGGACCATTTGCCCCGGCGATGTGGGCGATGGAGTTGGAGTATACGACGATTGGATATCGAATTGGCCCATTATCACCACGTTTGCAGGTGTCGTCGGAGAGGGCCAAAACAAAGTTACAACCCTTCCCGATCTCGATTCGCCTGTATTCATTCCCACAGGATCCAAGCAAGCATTTTTCGTCATAACGTCCCTCGGGAATGCTTCGTACTTGTATTATAGGGGTGGAACGTCGTTGGAGAACACCTATGCTTCTAATGATGACATGGACGTTACAGAAGGCTACACAGTAAACGCCGCTGACGGCACAGACCAGACTGTCTGTACGTGTGTCTACATTTACATCATCGTAACCTTTCTTGGGAACCTTCCATACGAACCTCAGTCATGTCACACTTCTCGTGTAGGTCAATATGGGCCAAGGAGATGGACTGGGATCGTCCATTACACTGCCTTCGAAGAACCTTCTATGACGCCTAGTGAAATGGTGAGAATGACTTGCTATTATTGCCTGAAGTTGATGAGCCAACATGCACCTACAAACAATTAATTCCTCCAGCCAAGTTTTACACCAAGCGCCACGCCTTCAACCGCGCCAAGCGAAGCGCCAAGCATTTCGTCAAGGCCATCGGCAGTACCCAGTTTGATTCCAACAGAAGAGCCATCTACTCGACCGAGTGGCCCCCCCTCTGAACAACCATCTATAAGCATGCGGCCTTCAGAGGAGCCGAGCCTGGGTCCCACGAAGACTGTCGCACCTTCTTTATTGCCAACTGATCAACCGAGTTTGTCGGCCATGCCATCATCCCATCCTTCGATCAACAAGATGCCTTCAGAGGAGCCAAGTCTGGGCCCCACGAAGACTGTTGCACCTTCTTTGTTGCCAACTGATCAACCAAGTGTGTCAAGCATACCTTCTAGTCTCCCTTCGATCAATAAGACGCCTTCCGAGGAGCCGAGTCTGGGTCCCACAAAGACTTTCGGACCAAGCGACCAGCCCAGCTTGTCCAACCAACCGACATTCGAGGTATGGCCAAGTGTTCAACCAAGTTCGTCGGGCATGCCATCATTACAACCTTCCGAGGAGCCGAGTCTGGGTCCCACGAAGACTGCCACACCTTCTTTGTCGCCCAGTCATCACCCGAGTGTGTCGGGTATACCATCATCCCGTCCTTCTATTAATACGATGCCATCAGAGGAGCCGAGTCTGGGTCCCACGAAGACTGCCTCACCATCGTTGTTGCCAACTGTTCAACCAAGTGTGTCGGACTTGCCATCTCATCGCCCTTCAATTAATACAATGCCATCAGAGGAGCCAACTATGAGTTCTACGGAAAGCGCAGCACCTTCTCGGTTGCCAAGCCACACGCCAAGTTTATCTAGCCATCCAACATCTAGACCTTCCATCACGCCAAGTATGGGTCCAAGTGTAACTTCAAGCAATCAGCCAAGCAAAATCAATCTAGAAACTAGGAAGCCAAGCGTGATGCCTACATCACTACCAAGTGGCCAGTTGATCACGCAGAACGAGCAAACTGTCAGTCCAACACGCCAGGCCACAATGACCCGGAGCCCATCTCAAGAATCAATGCAGACCCAGACCCCAACAAAGAATCCAGTTCTGAACATGACACCGCTGTCTTCTATTCCAACCAAGTCCCCGCTTCAAGACCCTGTCAATATACCAACCGCAAGTCCGTCGGATACACCAACAGAAAACGAGTCAACTCTCGATGCTCCTACCGGACAACCTTCAATATTGCCAAAAAGCGACAGTCCTTCATATGATGACGCATCAGGCCCTTCAGGAGGCCCAACATTGAAAAGGCCAGCAACACAAGTACCAACGGCCTCTGGAGGCCCGACGATTGATTTGGATTCCTTACTGCCAAACAACCCAAGGCGACCCTCATCTGCGGCAAGAAGAGTACAGCTGGGAATTGTCTTTGGTATGGCCCTGGTTGCTGGAGCATACCTGTGGCAGACACATTTTTCATTCTAGCTCCTATCACAACACGATATCATTTGATATTACCTGTTCATAGTTTATCTCCTAAATATATATACATTACTTTCATTCGAATCTACCACTTTCACTTCCGCGACAGAACGTACCGAATGGTACTCAGGCTCATCGTTGGCCTCCTGCTTGGTCTCGAGCCTCATCTCAGCTTGGACCGACCCGACCAGGCTTGGATGACGATTGGGCTCATGGAAAATTGGACGACATAACCAGAGACATAACAGTCCTTGCCCTTGCCATAGATTCTATGGCCCTTGCACCAACTTCTTTCAATTGTTATACACAAGCGTTTCAAAACCAAAACTTGCATCAAACTTGCTTCAAACCGCCAGGATTATACCAGTTCATGGACGTGCAGGCTGAGGGCTGAGGGCTGAGCATAGACTGGAGACTCTTCCTCTTCCTGCTTGGAATAGAGCAAGGTCGTTGTCTTTGATCGATGGACTCGCCCCAAGATGTCGATCAAAAGGGTTCGTCATTTCGTCCCGATCCTGGGAGTGATCTTGTGCAATTTCAGCGACGTCGCTGCAAACGACAAGGAATTAGCGGCCCAGTTTGATGGAACGAATTTCGTAGCCACGTACCAGGCGGACGGGAACATCTTTGAGATAAAAGCAAAGAGCAAACCGATCTCCGTGAAGAGATTCGCCATTAATATCAGTGCCGGGACGGATACAATAGAAGTCAGATCACGGCCAGGTATCCCAGGTACAGTAGTAGACTTGGGCACGCAGGGATTGCCAGTAGAGTTGCTGGAGAATTCTCAATGGCCTGTCATCCAGACTTTTGAGGGGGTCGTAGGAGCGGGCAAAAACAAAATAACTCAGCTGCCTGAGTTTGATGCGCCGGTTGTGATTCCTGCAGGTTCCAAACAGGCGTTCTTTGTCACGACGTCATTCTACAACGATGTGAACGTTTGGTACAACAGCATCGCTGGGTCGAGTCTGGAGGATGCCTATGCTTCGAATGAGGATATCGATGTTTTGGAAGGATATGCTGTAGGTAAGAACGATATCAACCCATTATACTTCGCAGCACATCTCGCTCAGGAGTTGATTACTGACCACACAGGGGTTCAAAATGGATACATTGGTTGGGGCGGCCCTAGGAGGTGGAATGGAATAGTTTATTACTCTGTACCAGATGATACTCCCACGTTGGCATCACCAGCTCCCACCAGCTCGCCAGTTGGTACCACACTTTCACCCTCAGAAAGCCCCGCAACAGGGGAACCAACAACGGCCGATCCCACCAGTTCTCCATCCATACAGGTGAGAGATCTACCTATTGTATGAAAGCCATTAGACAATGGCGTTCCTTCGTCTGACCAACGAGTGTTCCCGATGATCTATTTCACCAGCCAAGTTTGACACCAACGGGTGTTCCCGACGACCCCAACCACTCACCGTCTTCAACGGTATGTCAATATGTCAGTGGAAACCCCTTGATACGCATTACGAAACCATGCCCACTGCCATACCAATGCTCTACATCTATTCTTTTGCTCCGAAATCGTTCGCGCAGCCATCGACCTATCCTTCACTGCTACCTAC
Source organism: Thalassiosira mediterranea (assembly GCA_036939795.1). Classification (NCBI taxonomy): domain Eukaryota; phylum Bacillariophyta; class Thalassiosirophyceae; order Thalassiosirales; family Thalassiosiraceae; genus Thalassiosira; species Thalassiosira mediterranea. The sequence continues at coordinate 8,796 of JALLBE010000986.1, forward strand.
GTCGAGATTCGTTTCTCCGCCTCCCACTCAGGATCCGACCGCTAAAGAAACAAACTTGCCAAGTTTGTCGCCAAGCTCAGAGCCGTCAAAAGTCAAGGAAACTCCTTTCCCGTCGTATGCTGTAGACAGCAAGGTACCATCTCAATACCCATCGGGCTCATTGAATCCAACAAGCAAATTCAGACCTACAAGGGCCCCGTTTTCATCGGCTCAAAGAGTACAGTGGGGTTCACACATCCTCAGTTTGGGAATAGCTGTCAGTGTGTGGTACATTCGATGAAGCCATGGCTGAAGCTCTGTTCAAGTCTGCTGATACCGACACAATTGGGTGAATGGGCTGGATGAAGTAACCCCAAACCCCAAGTACCAACCAAGACCGGAGACACTCTCAACCAACTCTGAGTCTATCCAATAGTTACGAGTTGCGTCGAGCGAAGGGCAGAACTCGTCAATTGGAGACGAGACCTGCGCCCAGTCACTGAGAATCTCTGAGAATGTATTCACTTGATCAGATAATGACCCGGAGCTCAGATTGATGGGTAACGAAAGGGTGTGCAGGTGGCATAGGTATTTAGAGCAGGTGGCTCAAGGACCTGGATGGCTGGTGCCACGATCAGCTGGTGCATGCACACAGGTGCACACTACAAGACAATTTTGTACTCTTGGGTAGGTATTAGGTAGGTGCCTTTGGGTGCACACAGGTGCACACATCACACATCACACATCCTACCATACCCATCCATCACTCTCTCGTCTCCATCCTTCATCTCACTCCGTCCGTCCGGAAGGCAGGGGCTGGCAGCGGCACGCGCTCCGGCATCGAGCATCGGCAGAGCACTGATTCAAACTGTCTTCAAACTGGGGCCGCCACCTTCCTTGTGGTCGATTAATAGATGTCTTCTTCGGTATCTGTCAAGATATTGTTCTTCGCCTCCGCGCGAGAAGCGGCGGGCGGGATCACGTCGGCATCCGTGGAGCTGGATGCGGACGGCGCCGACACGAGCGCGTTGCGGTGAGAGGAGTGTTCGTGCCCACGGCATAATCGCGCCGGTTCTGGAACGAATGGATGTTGGATTCCCATCGCTTCAATACTGTGAAGTACTAACGTTGCAGATCCTCTCGCTTCCGTCGTCGCGGCAATGCACTCTGATGTGCGTCAATCCACATTATCGATACGCGCATCAGAACAAAATTGGCATCACTCTACCCGAAACTCGCGAACATGGTCCAGGACGAGGACAACTTGACGCTGGCGTTGAACGAGGAGTACGTGCCGATGGGGGAGGTTATGAAATTGAAGGCGGGCGACACTGTCGCATTGATCCCTCCTATCAGTGGTGGGTGATCAAGGGTATCGGGAACGTAACGATCAAACCAACGGGACATTACATTGTGTGGTCATCATCGTTGAGGATATTGTAGTATTACCAATACATGCATACTGCATAATCACTAATATGAAGGCAACGCAGACGTTCCAAAGCTTGCTCACAATAAGGTTGAGAGCTCTCTACATATTCTTACAGCTGAGTTGATCCGCGCTCTTACCCCTCAAGTTCGGCCTCTTCTCTCTCCTTCTCCTCCTTGGTCCTCGTCCATCTCAGCCAGGCTCCAATAAAATCCTCCAGAGCTGCGCCCCCATCCAGGACGCCATTGACATCGCTCGTCTCGCAACCGGAGCCCCTTGCGTCCTTCACCATCTTGTACGGCTGCATGACGTAGTTGCGGATCTGCGCGCCCCAGCTTGCTTCCACGACGTCTCCCCTTATTGCGTTGATTGACTCGAGCCTTTGCTCCTCGGCGATTGCCAGGAGCTGGGCCTTGAGCCTTGCCAGCGCCAGCTGTTTGTTCATCGACTGGCTCCGTTCCTCGGTGCACTTGACTGATATCCCCGTGGGCAGGTGTTTCATCCTCACCCCTGTCTCAACCTTGTTCACATTCTGACCCCCCGCGCCCCCGCTCCGCATGGTAGTCACTTCAAGCTCCTTGTCCGGTATCTCCACATCTTTGACTTCCTCCTCCTCGAGGACGGGGATCACATCCACTCCGGCGAAGGTTGTCTGCCTCTTATTGTTGGCATTGAACGGCGACAGTCTAACTAGGCGGTGCGCCCCCTTCTCGCCCTTCAACCAGCCGTACGCGTTTGTCCCCTCCACCAGCATCTCCACGCTCTTGTACCCCACGACGTCGCCCGCGCTCTCCTCCAGCGTCATTAGCTTCATGTCCATGTGATCCGCGTGACGGGTGTACATCCGCCTCAGCATGGACACCCAGTCGCACGCCTCCGTCCCGCCAGCCCCGGCGATCAGAACGAGACGACAAGCCGACGATTCGTATGGTCCGCTCAGGAGCGTCGCGAGCTCGTGCTTCTCGGACAGCTCGAGCAGTCGCGCCGCGCACGATTCGCACTCCTCGGCCGTCAGCGAGATCATCTCCGCATCTTCCTCCTCGGGCGACTCGGCCCCGCCCGACGACTCCAGCAGCTCCTCGAGCAGCTCGAGCGCCCCCGACGCGTCCTCCCGCAATCTATCCCACAGGTCCATCTGTTCCCCCAGCTTCGAGAGACGGGCGATCTCCCTCGTCACGACGCCGTTGCGCGCCGAGTTGGCCGCGTCCCAGAAGTCGGGGTCCGAGCTCTCCCGCTCGAGGTCGGCGAGGCGCGATGCGACCTGATCGCGCGGCGTCGACGCGGCGAGGTTCTTGTCGTGCAGTTCGGACGATCGCGACACGAGCTTCCGGAGCGACGTGAGCTCGACGCCCCCCACCGCGGCGGAGGCTTCCGTTTCCGAGGAGGAGGAAGCGGCGCACAATCTGCTCGCGGGAGCGGCGGTCCTTCGTCGTCGTGACCCGCGCGACGCCGCCGGACCCCAAGTTTCTGGGAGAGGGCCCGCGAATGTGACGCCCCCGTGGACACCGATGCAGAGGGTAGGGTTTAGGGACAGCGCCGACGCCGTTCGGATCCCCCAGCGCTGCTGCGGAGACGCAGTCGTCGCCGCCAGCGCGGCGGTCGCCACCCGGAGGACTGCCGACGCCGTCCGGCGGCGACGTCGACGGACGAGATGGTCGCGGCGGCATTCGCTCATGTTTGTTCGTCACAGGCAGGCGCCAGTAGTGGTGATGGCAATGGCAAAGTGACAAAAGATGGCCGGCGGGCGTTGACATCGGATTTGTGATTTGTGAGTCATTGGACTCCACGTGTAAGGAGCTCGTGGCTCGGAGCGCCCGCTCGCCGCCCTCGCAACATCGCCCATCGACCGCCTATCGCCCATCCATACTCATGATTGCCCATTGACCGACGTCCGCCGTCCGCCTGCCGCTCGCTCGCTCGCTACTCGCCGCTTCGCCGCTCGCCGCCCGCCCGCCGCGCCCCGTCCATTCCTCTTAAGCATGGGCAAAGTTATATTTTTATAATTTTGGGGTTTTCAAGTCCACTTTTT
>JALLBE010000987.1:0-12229 GCA_036939795.1 Thalassiosira mediterranea
CTGTCTGAACAAAACACAATACCACACACTTAACCTAAGATGGAGATCGCAGTCACATTAGGGTGGAAATCCATGGTCACAAAACGTCGCTCCTTGTTCCACTCATCAATTTGTTCCCCAAGCTGAGTCAAGTTTGAGCGCAGGTAGTAAGAGTAAGCCTTGCTCCTGGGCCAATGGAGTACGCTTGACCAGTCGTCAGAAACTTTGGGATAGTGGTGATGGCTCGTCCGGCCTGTTATGACCACAACGATACTCATCGTTTCCCAGTTACCTTTGATAACGCGATCGTTCTGAGCCATACGCAAGTTGACCATGAATGGTTCCTGAGCATAAATTCCTGTGTTGCCGACTGAGAAGAAAGAATTTGTCAGGCGTCAACAACTGAGCTGAGGATACCTTCTCTGTCGATGAAAGTTAACTTACTAGATTGATGCAAGCCAGTAACCCTAAAAAGAACCTCCCCAAAAACAAGCTTCAGGTTATCCATCGAAAACTCTTCTGGGATACCAGCCATTTCTTCAGACATGTAATTGTACATAGCCTCGACTTCCTCATCTTGCAGTAGTTGTTCCTCGGAAAGGTAGAGCTCATCCACAAGATCTGAGACATATGCCATCAACACTTCACGCAATGCAAGCCCATCTGAGGGACCAACATGGTATGGGCAATCATCAATGCCTCTCTCTTTGAGTTCGTCTGGATAGGTGATAAATGAGATATCCTCCATCATATTTAAATGGAACGACGCGAGCGATAGAACTAGTTTCTTGTATGAGAGTAAGCTCGGCATTTGAAACGGTTCGGTGCGTTCTGAAGAAATGGGGGGTCAATGCCAGGCGGAAGTCGTGCTCTGGGCTTAAAAACTTTCGCATGGCCATACCTGGCATACTTCCCCAGAAAATGTGGTACTCTACAAGGTGTTGTGATGAGACTGCCATGAAGGCAGCAGATCTTGCCTTGAGTTTCGCCCATTCTCATTCGTCATCTCCTGGGACATACCGATCACCACCATTGAAAGTATCATCCTTGATCATCACAATATTTCCCTCCAGATCAAAGAAAACGTTGCACCCAAGACTTTCCATGCCTGGCTTGTATCCAATGGTATGATTATTGAAGTCAGCGGTAAAATTCGCAACGTAGAGCATTTGGTTGTCATTCTTTCTGATAGAGAACATTACAAGGGCGGTGAAGAAAAACGACTCATGCTCTTGTAGGTATGAAAATAACACAAGAAAAACAGAATGTATCAGAGTACTCGTCTGAAACATCAAATGCCAATAAGTGGAAGACAGTAATGTGTCCGTCAACTCTCACCTCATCTGAGAGAGGAGCAATCCAATGTCCTTCAGGCGGCTCCACGACATGACCAAGAAGCTTTTTGGTCCTGATTTCATTCCGAAGGTATGCTCTATCGTCAACTGGGTTGTTTCGATCAGTCATTCCGAGCCTCAAACTAATCCCCAGGACCAGCCTTGCGGCAAATCCTAAAGGTTTATGCTCGTCATGCCTCGGGACGGTGATAGTATCATTGAAGAGGGAGATAACTTCCAACTCGGGGTCAGCTTGTGCTGTTGGCCTTTCGATCTGGTGGACAAATGTACCAATACTGTCCACTGTCTTCCGAAATACGAACAAAAAATACTTCTAAAAGAAGTCGGCCCTGACCTTGGGTTTCGTTCCGCCAAGTGTTCCTGCGACGTACTGCTGCATGAAGAATCGAAGTTTGAGTTTCGAGTTAGTATCTTTTCCACTTCTATCTTGAAGTGTAACGTTGACTATCCCATCATCGTCAGCAAGGACGGTTGTGAGGTTTACATTGGCTGTCAACACTGTCCTGTCAAAAGTCATGCCTGGCAACAATGGGAACTTCCTCTTGACCTTGCATTGGAGAGGATATTTCAGTCCCCTAGATGGAAAGAAACATTGATAGAACACAAACATGGAAGATTAGATGTGCAAAGTTGTATAGATTATTCGTCCATTCGTCGACCTAGAATAGAATAATAATGGAGGTACTTACTTCTCTGTTGCATCAAAAGGAATGTTCACCAAGGCAAAATCGTCAGGAGTGACGTTGCCGTCATTGCCCCGACTCCTAACTTCATTCCTGCCATCCCAGTGAAAGAAATCAACATAGAAGTCACCTGGACGGTGCTTCAGACGACCAGTGGGATTCACGATGTCGACATAGTCCAGCTCCTTGACATCAATTGTCTCCGACCCTGCCCGCCCTCCTTCTGGTGGGCTTGTTTCATGACGGCGACCGAGGAGCTGCCGAAAGAGTCTGCCAAGGTTCACTCCCTCGGCGGACTGAAGAGAAGAAAGCGCTACAAGCGATGCTGCAGCTGCAGCTTTCCATGATACCATGATAAACGATAGACTCTGGGCTCTATCTCTGTGATATTGTATTGCACGACAAGATGAACCTGAGATGCACTCGGTGTGTGAAAAGTGAAATAAATCGAGTCGGCCGCGCAGTGTAGGGGAGTGGCACAGCCTGGCACAGCAAGGCGTTTGGCAGTGTTGGCAGCAGCACCGGCAACCGGCATGCATTGCCTGCTCGGTCGGCAGGGCTGTCGGTCGTGCATCGCTTGGTCTCCAATTGGAGTCGAGTAAGTGCGTGGTCTATGTTTATGGCATGCATGGCATCTGTCTCAGAGCTACGTAAAATGGTATCTTGTCAAATTTCATCGGATAGAACCCAGAGTTTCGGTAAAAATACGGCACCGATTTTTCAGCTACTGTGAAAGATATTTATTTCATCATCCTCACGCGTCCCTGCTTTTCCGCCACAATACAATGACGCCACATCGGGCATGCAGCTGTATCTGTGCCCTTCTATTCTGTGCCATCATAATCATGGTCGGTATGGTAGGTAGTACTACCCCTTTAAGTACCTACGGGGTCATCCCTGTGAGACATTTACTAACTTGCAGGTAGTAAATGGCTACACCCTGCCCCGCCAACATGTTGTCGTGAGAAGTGGGCCGAAATTGGCACCGGAATTTGCAGGGGTAAGGCAGTACCAGGACCAACGTATGTACTGGATGTTTGACATTTGATGGTACGGTATGGTACCAATTCCCATATGCACCATATCCAAATCATGGCATCAGGTGGGGCGGGGCAAACCAATGACGTGGTCGTGGCAGCGTGGCCGGCCAGCAAGAGAAGCTTCGTCGTGCCCGCTTCGCAATCCATACACGTTAGCTGGGATGGCTGGCGACGGCACCATACCATGTCCGTCTATCGATCATGTCCGTCTATGATATCATACCTACCGTGCATCTGCACCTATGGTCACCCAATACTAGGAAAGATATGTAGTATGGTACACACTGGGGCCGCAGGCGACTGAGCGACCTTGGGAGACAATAGCAGATCGAGACTGTTCCTGGTGACCTCTGGCCTCCTCTGGCTCTGGCTGTGTCTACCATACATACTATATCTATATCAAAACAAAAGTAAAATCTCTTTCTAGAAGCAACTAGAGAACCTACCTCCCGCGGCCAGCCGGTCGTCTCCCTGGCTGGTGACCGGAGTCTCTTCCATGCCATCAAGAGCCTTCCGGGTGGTGACCGTTTTCGACTGCGGGGCCGGTTTGGTACTAGCTTTGAAGAGCTTCAACGTCTTCGGTGGACGTCAAGATCGACCACGAAGATACGAGATGACGGCAATAAGCAACTTGTCTACCTCGACTTGGCGGCCACCTCCCCTGAAAGCCCACGACAGTCACAGACGAGACACATTGGCGGCGTAATAGGAGGAGGCCAATTGTAGTGTCCGTCGCGAAGCCCATTCGCTGTCGTGGGAGGCTACGAGCTGTACAGGGCGGCGCGAGACAAGGCTGCAGAGTTCGTCAAGGCCAGCATTGTCTTCACCCCGGTATCACTGAGGCGATTAATCTCGCTGCCACACCTCCCTCTCGCATACCTGCGGCAAGGCCCGCTCCAATTCGCGCAAGGTCTACCCAAAGACCACAGGAGGAGGATGAAATCTTCACCACCAGGAACAAACATCGCTTCAACATTGTGCCGTGGCAGCTGGTAGCCGCTCGCACTGACGCAGTCCTCAAGTACGTCCCCGCATTCGACGCCCCAGGTGGATTCGATTTGAAGGCGTTCAAGGAGTTTGTTGACGAAAAGACAAAGTTCATCAGTGTGCTGCAGGTGCAGCACGATCCAACGTGTTGGGTAGCATCAAAAAAGTGGATGAGATTATGCATTCCCAGACAGCCTCATCAGCGTCGCCTGCATCGGCAGATCCATGGTTAGTAGTTGTCACTTCCTCCCCCTCGGCCATATTGGCGGTCATCGTGAGACTCATTGCGGTGCTGTTCCTCAATGAAGTGAACACGGCGACAGAGCTCGTGAACACTGTGGGTCTTGGTCGCTTTGGCGGGGCCAATGCCTTTATTCTTGCACTGCTGCTGCCAGAGCCAGGTGCATTGGGCAGGGGTCATCTTGATGTATTCGTCCTGGGGATAGAACTTGAAGTCCATGTTCTCCCCAGCAGCATCAACCTTGGCCTGAGAGGGTGCAATGTAACCGCGGCCACCGCCGCGGCCACCACCCCTGCCACGGCTGCGGCCGCCACCGCGGCCTCCTCCACGGTCAGGGCCACCAGGGGACACAACTTGGAGGGCACGGGGGTTCTCTTTCTTGAGGTCACAAATGCGGTCACGGTAAAAGTTGACAATCTCGTCAAGGTTCTGGCGGGCAGGTTCCCACCCCATGACGGTCGCCTTGAAGACATCCAAGGACTTAGCCTTGATGCCGTCATGGAACTTGCGGATCCTGGTCTTGGGGTCCATGCACTGGTAACCATGCTTCCTGAGGCTGAGGAGGTGATTGTGGTACTTGGCTTCACGGGTCATATAGGTATTGAAGTCAAAGGTTTTACCAGACAGAGCCGCCTTCCACGATTGGCGGATCTGGAAGGACTAGGCGGCCCTGGAGCCGCCGACACATGCCCTGCGGGCAGCACCAAACTGACGGAGGGAGTGGAGGTACATCTGCCCCATGGAGACAATGGAGAGGGGAGACGGAGAGCAGACGGGGCGGCGGGGACCTGCTGGGCAGCATGATGGGGTATACAGGGGGTAGTCCAGTAGTACATATTCTATATTTAGCACTAAGTTAGTATATAAAAAAAGTTGTGAGTTATTTAATCTTCATTATCTGTGCACATGAGGGTTCAGGAACACCTAAGATATCCCGAGCTCTATCAAACGCCTTCTTCGCCATATCCCTCACTGATTCCTCCCAGGCTAGAAGAGCTTCTTTTTTCGTTTCATCCGGTCGCGGTGGAACTTCCTTGCACTCCGCCAATGCAATCATCACATTGCTGAGCTTTTTCCAATTACACACGCTTCCTTTCTGAATCCCTCCCTGCTGTCTCATGTTCCATCGCTCGTACGATATGGCACCTCTCTCCAGGTGCCACGTAATGAATTTATGCCGCGCGCAGTGTACACATTTAATTAACTCCCTCAACTGCGACCATTCCATCGGAGGATGTGGATCAGGATGATGATGATGATTCCTCTTCGGAGCACAGCTCTTCTTCGTGCCCCTCCCCGCTGCATCCGTTGCAGTTGTGTTCACGGTCGCAAACGAGGCAGTAAGACCTGCTCCACCCTGATCGCCACTGCTCTGCAGCTGCTTCCTCATCACCCCGATCTTTTGCTTCACTGATCCCATCGATTCCGCCATTGTGGCCACCTGTGATTGCAGGGCGGCGATCTGGGAGGAGAGTTGGCTTAGCTGGGTCTCGGCCGCGGTTATGGCAGTGGTGTCGGCTTCTTCGTCGGAGGCAGGGGACAATGATGCGGCATCATCAGAGACCTTGGACAGCGCGGCCGTGCCCACAGCGGAGCCAGGGAGACCTGGGGCATCCGTGGCCGCCGCCTTTTCCGCTGCCGCGGCGTCGTCAGCTCGACGTGCAGCTCGACGTGCAGCGCGACGTGCAGCGCGGGACGTGCGATCAGAGCCGTCGGCAGGAGCTCCGTCAGCACGCGCTCCGGCAGGAGTGCCGTCAGCACCGACAGGAGTGCGCCCGTCCGCCGTGCCCTCACCGCGACCCGCAGCATTCGAGCCTTCAGCGGGAACGCCGTCGACCTCGACGTCACCGGGCCCGCTCGCCTCGCGCCCGCCCGCCTCATGCCCGCTCGCCTCGCCGTCCGTGGGGCGGCCGTCGACCGGGTCTCGCTCCATCTCGACCGCGGTCTCCGTGCCTTCGGTCCCCGCGCCGTTGGGAGCCTTGGGCTCCATCGCGTAGTCGCTGGGAGGGAGAGGAGGGAGCTCGCCGTGGCCCACTTCGGCCTCCATCGCCGTGCGCTCATCGTTGGACTGCGCAGCGGCGTCGTCGGGGTTGGACCAGTATCCCTCGCGAGCCGCCTCGGCGTACTCGATACATTCCACAGCGGAGCCGGGGAGACCGGGGGCATCCGTGGCCGCAGCCTTGTCCGCTGCCGCGGCGGCGTTGGACTGCGCAGCGGCCCCGCGTCGCTCTGCGCAAGCGCTGTTTGCATCCCCGGCGACGGCGGGGGCAGCTGCAGCTTCCAATTGCTGACAAGACGTGCTCCTCCTCATCCTCTTCAACGTCCCTCGAGGTTTGTTGTGATTCGCCAGCTTGCCGTTAGGAAACAGCCCATCAATGATCGGCACGCTCGGCCTTCCCTCAGTTTCCTGTAAAGCGACCGAGTGTTTGTCCCGCAGTCCGACGTACCCGCCCCTATCAAGGCCGAGGGTGGGCCTCGCTCGCTTAATCTTGCTCCTGGAATAGTCGGGGTGGAACTTCCTCAACGCCACCAGCTTGATCATTCGCACCTCCGAAGACCTGTCGATCCTGTTGAACACGTCCAGTATCTCTTCCTTCGTCACCGAGGCATCTCCTGCAATCTGCCTGGGGTCGACGGTGCAGTAGATCTCCTCCTGGTCGATGTCTTTGGCGAGCCATTCCGTCATGGATTCCGGGGATATGGTATTCGTGGCCTTGAACAGGCTGTGCTCGCCGAGCTGATCCTTCCGCAGGAACAAAATCACGAAGTACTGCGACAGAGTATCGTAGCATGCGACCACCTGAGTAAGGCATTGCAAGCTAAAGGGAAGATACACCACGGCTGCCGTGGAAGACATATAATTCTCCGCCGCGCCCGTCGGCCCCATCGACACGAAGACCGAATCGTTCTTCAAATCTCCAAAGTTCAAAAGCCCCTCCGTGACCAATCGGGGGATGTTCACTTCGAAGAAGGATCGCTGCCAGTGCTCCTGCGTCCACGTCCCCGACGGACACCAGAAGTAATCCAGGATCACCTGTCGAAACCTCACGCCCAATCCCCACCGCTCGTGCATCTGCGCCACGAGGTTCCGGCCGTTGAAGTCCGCGTGCAGGTGTCGCTGGGTGTAGTGCGATCCCCGCTCCATGCTCACCGTGTACGCGAGGATGTCGTTGTTGGCCTCCAGCGCCACGAGGCGCGCGAGGTCGCGTCCGTCGATCTGGTTGAGGAGATTTCGTCGCACGAGCTCGACGGATCGGTCGACGGAGGGGGCGGAGTGGAATATCGGCACGCTCTTCTTCTTCTTGTCGGCGTTGTGGGTGGCGATGACGCCTTCGGCGCAGGCGTAGGACATGCCGAGACAGAGGACGTTGTCTCGGATGGTGCGGATGGACGACTCCCAGCCATTGGGGTCGAATTGGCGGCGGCATCGCTTGCCCGAGCCGAAGCCGACGATGCCGTCGCCTCGCGTCGTCGGCGACTTGGCGCGCTTCCTCCTGCGTCCCATGGTGAGATTATGAACCCGTCAAGCCGATGCAGAGGGTGCCCGCCCGGTGGTGTGGGTGTGAGCACGAGCAGAAACGGGCGAGGATACCTTAGCTATGAACTTAAGGTATTTACATATTATAGGTATGTAGGGTCATGAGATTATTATTATTAGTAGTAGTATGATACTAGAGGATACCGCTCGTTTTTGCTCCGCTTCGTCTCGGCATTTCTTTCGTCAGTGTGGCCGAGCAGGGCGCCTGCGCGACTCCCCCAGCAGTGAATGCTCGTGGCAGAATCACCCTTGGGCGTGGAGCCAGGTTCGATCTCTTCCCGGATGGCACAAGTGGTGCGAGCGCCAGCAGTCATTTGTGTGAACCCTTCTGCATATTTTTGCGACAGGACAAAGCAGCAAAACCATGCTGTCAGCCAGTAAGAGCGGCGGACTTTGCTCCGGTGCTTTCAATAGGAAGGCCAAACTATGCACTTACCCTCCTGGTCCTCGCTCTGCCCGCGTCCATTGCCGCCCCAGCATGGCACAGCGCCGTCCTCGCGCAGGACGCCGCAGGCGTGATCGCCGCCCGCGCTCGCGCTGACCTCGCTCTCCGGGTGGTAAGGCGGTATGGCATGCTCTGGCCCGCGCCGTCCTTTCCCCAGCAATCTACGGCGCCGTACGGCCTGATCCCGCAGGTGAATGAGTGACCTGCCGATACCTGCTCAATTGTCAATGCACACATGTGGTCGTAATAGCATGCGGTATAAATCATTGTTGGTGGTGGTGGGTACGAGCAAATGAACCAAACCCCAGAATTCGACTGACCTGGACGAACCTCCCTCCTGGAGGAGTGCTCTCCCCGTAGTTGTTCCTGCCCCAGCAGTGTGCCTCGCCGTCCCCCTTAATTGCGCACGCACGCTTTGCTCCACTGCTCACCTGGACGTAGTAATCGCCCCCTGGTACGCGCGTGCCCGACATCGCTCTGCTCCTGTCGCGACAGACCCTCCAGCCACCGTGGCGGACAATCGATATCACCCAAGCGATCCGCTCTCCCGTCTGGTCTCAGTCCGCAGGTGAACGATCCCCCGCTCGAGACCTGCTGAAACATGACTCCCGGCGGAGGGCTCGACTGTCCTCGATCATTATTTCCCCAGCATTTCACCGGGCCGCATGGACGATCCTCGGCGCAGGAATCCTCGGCTCCAGGGCGGTAGGCGATGACACAGGTGTGGAAGGGATCGACCAATGGAGTGCGTTCTTCGGAGTCATTGGGATCGTGTCGAGCGAGGGATGGGTCGTGGTATTCGTCTCGGGCGCGGTGTCGCATCTTGAGTTCCTCGGCCTCCTCCTCTGATCTGCGCTCAAGGCCGCGGGGACTTCCGAATCCGTCGCTCTCTTCGTCCTGTTGAGAGCCATATTTATCGATGAGAGTTCGAAGTCAATTTTGCGTGAACGACTTGTGAAGTCTTTGATGCGGCCTCCGTCTTCGACGCTCGATTCGTCGGGATCATGACACCTACGATGCAATATGTAGTCTATGTACCTAGAGTGTGGCTCAATAGATGGAGCAAGGTATCGTAGGCCAGAAGGTAGGTACCTAGGTAGGCCGCGCGATGGGGCGGGGCGGGTTCGAGCGTGGTTCGAGCGCTGAAAATGTGACAGTTTCAGTTTAATTTCGGCATCAAGTTCAAAGTGAGGAGCATGCACCGAAATAATTTGAATAAGATATCCTACGTGGGGATTAGTATTATGAAACAGATGAATAAGTAGCATATATGTGCCATCTCCGAACGGTCGGACCGTAGATCAAATGCGTACGTAAGAATCAGTACAAAGAAATTTGAACGTCGTTTCTGTGATTCAAACATCCCCATACTTCCCACCTATGCAGGAATCCGATCACACGGAGGGGGTGTCATGTATCCATCCCCAACACCAAACACCATGCCTTGCTTGGAAGAGGAGCGCCCACATTACATGCGCATAAGCCATGGGCCCTGGCTTTAGCTCGTCGCGAGTATCGCAATGGCAATTCAGCCGCCCCGGGGCGCCGAGGTCCCCTGCGAATATCCAGAGCAGCAACTGAAGACCACCAACAATGGCGCCATGACCACCAACAACGGCGCTGCTGCCGCCGCTCCCGGCGACCCCCCGAAGCACTCGGCGCAAGCTAGGTATGATGCAACGTCTCCCTCCATCGAGATGTCGGCTCACATTGCACCGCAACGCCCAAATCACTGCGATGAAATTGAAGCTTTTGGGCAGGAGGTGTATTTGTAAGGTCGATGATTACTACATTCCATACGACAGAAGCATGGATATTGACATCGACCTACCGTCTTCCTCTGTCGGTGCCAAGACCATCTACCTTATCCGTCACGGCGCAGCGCTGCACAATGTTCCCGACTCCCTGACGGGCCAGCAACCCGACCTCCTCGATCCGAAATATGAGGACCCGCCACTCGCAAGGCAGGGCGAGCTCCAGGCACGCGCACTGGGGGAGCAGCTTAAGAGGAGGGGACTGGTCACGGTATCGAAGGGCAGCGATAGCACGAGGCAGGATGGGGCAATCGACCTAGTGGTGTGCTCGCCGCTAACGCGGTGCCTTGAGACTGCATCACTGATATTTCCGTCTCACTTCGAGGTCGTTGGTGGCTCCATCTCGTCAACAGATGCGTGGGACGAGGAGGCATCGCAAAGCAATGCAGATGCTGTGTTGCGTGAGGGGTGCGGGGCTTGCTGTCACGGGGACGTGCGCGAGGCGTACGGAATGCATTATCCTGACAAGCGAGGGTGAGTTTCATGGCTGGCACAGCCCTCGACTTCTCCTTTTTTTGCGAGGGATTTTTCTCATGCCAAAATCAATTCTCCACACAAACGTATGAACGGCCCACTGACTCTTTTGAAATCCAAGTTCCCCGCCGTCGCATGCCACCGCTCCCTCGCCGAGGAGGACGATGACTGGAAACCTGACTCGCGGGAAACGCGTGACGATGTTGCGATTCGGGTGCGCGACTTCTTCGCCTGGTTGCTATTACAACCTCATGAAAGTGTGGCAATAGTGACGCACGGAGTGTGGATGGAAACGGCCATCCTGTCTTCCTGCCCGGGGGTGCTGGAGTTCGGTAGGAAAAGGGTTTACAACTGTGAGGTTTACTGCGGAAAATTAGTGGGGAACAGAGAGGGCAACAGAGATGGCCGGCGCAACCGCTTCGCTGAGTTGAGGGACGTTGAACAGTTACGGTTTTACTATGCATGAAATGTCGGGATCAGTATTGCTGCTGGAAGCATGGACCTCTTGTACAATTGATGGTGCAAAAGATACTATGGCAGCACAGCTTTGCTTTCCCCCGATTTCGTGATACGGATTACATCACCGAATGGAGAAGATGAAGGAACAGTATTAGCGGATGTGCAGGTGATGTATGGTATGAGGTTCATGTCTAAAGAGATGCTTAGTTGAGTGTATTTGTAAATCCCAGATCAGATCATTACATGCTGATTACATGAGGGCATACTTCGCTGGGAAGTATTTGAAAGCAAGATCCTCGTAATAAGACGCAAGGTGTGCCCAACCCAGCTGCTTGCTCAACTCTGTCATTTCCAGTATAAGCGCTTTGTTGGGCAGCCCTTCCTTCGATTTCAATATCGATTCACTCCTCGTCAGTTTTTGGAGATTGTTTACACCTCTATCGATGAATACATGTTTGTTCCCAGCAATGGGATCAAGGTGGACTGGTACAACAATCCGCGACGTTGAGTATTTGCAACAAACATCTCAATTTGCAACAGGGCAGCACAAACTTTGATGTGATTGCATTGAATCAGATACATCATAGCTCGCTCGATTTTGCAACCTCGTGCATGGGGTCGTTGCATGTGGTTCAGCCCAGAACTGTGCTACCATACTCTAATGGACACCTCCGATTGAACGAGACAGAGATGATGCGACTTGTAAGGAAAGTGGAGTACATAGTACATATGATAAGTAAAATTCAATGTTGGTAGCAAGCTTCTATCGATGTAAGAGCTACAATCAAGTAGTATCAAAAACTTTAACCTTGTCCTAATGCAAATAGACATTGCTCTACATGTACATATTCCAAGCTTTTGTACATATTCCAAGGTTTCGTACATTCCATGGTTCTCGGGTATTCGGGTATTCTAAGGTTTTGTACATATTCCAAGGTTTTGTACATTCCATGGTTATCGGGTATTCCAAGGTTTTGTACATATTCCAAGGTTTTGTACATTCCATGATTATCAGGTATTCCAAGGCTTTGTACATTCCATGGTTTTATATACCAGGTATTTCAAGGTTCACTACATTTTTATTTTTGTACCTGGGTCTTTCTAGGTGGGCCTTGGTAGCATATGCAATGCAGAGACTGACTCAATTTTGGGCCAAAATCACTACCTCCTGTGCACCCTGTGGGTCCATCTGAGGGCCCTGGGTTGGCAACCAA
>JALLBE010000988.1:0-15173 GCA_036939795.1 Thalassiosira mediterranea
CGGCACCCGATCCTGTTTGCATCGAGATAGATCCACCAATGGTACCTTTGCCTCCAATAGCATCACCAGCAAGTAAGCTTAGTGACCCTCCCTTCTCCACACTTGTTCCACTTTCAATAACTAATGATCCTCCAGAAAGTGGGCCGGAACCAGATACAATTTGAGTGTCTCCTCCTATGCCAGAGTCCGAGGATCCTGATCCAATCTGGGCATTACCTCCTTGTTTGTCAAGAGACGACCCCCCACGAAGAAGAACAGAGCCCCCTTTGCCAGAGTCAGAAGACCCTCCAACTATTTCAGCCTGCCCTCCCATTCCACTCAAAGATGAACCAGATGCCATAAGAAGGTTGCCACCATCCATGCTGCTCCCTACTGTAGACCCTGCCTTGATGGAAGCATCTCCGCCTTTCGAAACTGATGATGTCTCGATGGCAAGGGAAATAGGCCCTGCAGAGCCCGTCGCCATCGAGATCTCTCCCCCGTTTCCATCTCCAAACTGTGACAGCGATCCTGTCTGTAGAGATATTGAGCCACTCGAATTGTCACCACTGGGTGTTTTTATCGCCACATCACCAGAGATTGAAGCCTCGCTACTCCCAGAAGAAATGAGTATCGAGCCTCCTTTGTTGCTGGTACCTTCACCACCTAACATGTTGATGGAACCCCCATATAATCCTGCACCAGATGATAAATCAAAGTCGCCTCCTATGCCAGTGAGGGACGAACCTGAGGATAAGTTTACTGAACCCCCTGATGAATCGTTAGAGTGTTTCTCATACGGCAATGATGCAGACAATGATGTCGATCCTGCACTCATTTCAATGGAGCCGCCTGTACCCCCGACACTGGTTGATCCAACCGACAAGTACAATGAACCAGAACTTTGAGTCGTCGTGGCTCCGGTGCTCAACATCACTGAGCCACTGGGGCCGCCTGTTGCAAGTCCTGTTCCGAGGGACATAGACCCAGTAGCTTCGCCGGTGTTAGTCTCGACTGCTACAGATCCTGAGTATGAATCAACTCCTGATCCTGACTGCATCATAATCGATCCTCCTGTTGAGTCCCTATTTCCTGAAACGTCACCGGCAAGCAAGCTCAAAGATCCACCCTTGCTCAAACTTGATCCACTTTGAATGGAGAGTGAACCCCCAGACATTGGACCTGACCCTGATGTTAGCATCGTAGAACCTCCTTCGCTAGTTTCTGATGATCCTGATCCGAACCAAGCGTTGCCTCCTTGCTGAAGTAGCGACGAGCCTCCACCAACTGCAATTGACCCTCCCTGGCCGGACTCGGATGATCCTGCGTACACTTGGGCTTGGCCGCCTGCACTAGTCAATGATGATCCTCCAGTCAAGCTCAGCTGACCTGAGGCGTCGACTGCTTGGCCTACCGAAATTTCAATACCCCCCGATTGGAAAGCGTCACCGCTCTTGACAAGGACCTTTCCAGACCTGGCACGTCCATTTCTAGCATCGCCCGAGCTAATTGTCACCGAACCGCTCTCCTCATAGTTGCTTGACGCATCCACGTCTGCAGTTGAAACCGAAACACTTCTAGTTTTGTCTTCGGAAGGCTCATGTGTCTGGAATCGGTCGGTGTGGGCTAGATTATGGATAATGGTATGCACAAGAAGTTTTAGTAGAGAATTACGAGAAAAATCAATCATGTCCGGTCGATGTTACCTTGAAAGCTTCCAATCACTGTGATACGTAAACATATCAAAGTTTGTTTGAGAGAAGGGACACGTGAAAATTGCAACATGTGAAAGACGATATGACTCACAGTCCATAACCAGTCCCTGTTTGTCGACTTGATGAAAGTTTTTGAAGTTGACGCCTGCATCTTTCAAGTCAAGCTCGTCAAGCACCTGGATATGTTCAGGGAATACTTCGCGCAAGTCTTGAGCGATTACTCCTCGGACGCGAATATCTGTCTCCTTCAAGTCAGGTCGGGCCTGTCTCCATTCGTCAGTGTACCCATACTCTCTCAGCTCAATTCTTCGCATCCTGTCCAAGAGTTCAGACGTATCAACATCAGAGATATCCTTCTTGATTCGAGAATCAGACGAATATTGAATCGTAGTGACTTGTAATGGCACACTCGATACAACTCTAGTCGAATTCACACTCTTCCTCACAGCGAGGCTAACTTGACGTTGAATGCTTCCATCAGAAGAAACTTCGTCAAAGCCGAGATTGATTTCTTTAGGTACGGATGCATCAAACCTAGCAGTACCAATTATGTTGATGTCACCACCTTTCACACCTGGCAAGCCATCTCTTGTTTTGACAGTAATATCACCTGCAGCAGCAGACTGAGAAGAGCCAGACTCGAGACAAACATTACCTCCACTACGACAAAGTACAGAGAATGTGAGGAAATCAAGACGAAATGCAGTGAACATCTATATAATAAAAATTACCTTGAGGCTGTTGACGAAGAGCCTGAGACAATAGACACAGTACCTCCATCATTCGAGCTTGAGTCGCCAGCAGACACGCTGAAGGTGCCGCCAACGCCGTCGCCCGAGCCCACAGACACTGCAATGCTTCCGCCAGAGCCTGAGGCAGACGAGCCACTTCCAATGTTCACCTCGCCGCTCGTGCCCACGCTGGCAGTGCCAGTGCTCAAGGACAAGTCGCCAGANCCCGAGCCCACAGACACTGCAATGCTTCCGCCAGAGCCTGAGGCAGACGAGCCACTTCCAATGTTCACCTCGCCGCTCGTGCCCACGCTGGCAGTGCCAGTGCTCAAGGACAAGTCGCCAGACACGCCCGAGGCGCCCGCGTTGCTGGTGGACACGGCCAAGCTTCCTGAGCTGGTGTCAGTGCCAACCCCGGATGAGATGGTGATCTGGCCACCTTCTTCTGAGTGTCCCTGTCCACCATGCAGGAATATATTTCCTCCACTTGTCTTTCCTACCCCACCCCTGAAAATTATGTTACCACCTATTGATGTTTGGGATTGCCCTGATTCGAGCTCAATAACACTACCTTTTTCCTCGACTGTGTCGCCACTGTTGATTGAAATTTTGCCAGCTGTGACAGTCTCACTTCTTCCTGTTTTCAATCTCACGTCTCCACTCTTTTGCTGATATGTTTGTCCTGTTTCAACTAGGACGTCACCACTTGAACCAGAAAATTGTGCAAAACTTGTTGTCATCTTGATATGGCCTGACTTGGAGTATTCACTTTTCCCTGATTCGATCACAATGGCACCACCATCGCTTCTCGTGAGGGATTGCCCTCCTGAGATTGAGACAGAACCCCCTTCTAGCAGTCCCTTTCCTGCTGTCACTGATACATCTCCCCCGTCATAATAATACGAATCACTTCCTTCGATTGAAATCAATGAGCCATCATTATGAGATATTCCTGCATGTAGACTTATAGTGCCAGCTTGTGACATGCCGGATCCCGATTTTAGCATTAGTGAACCTCCAGCTTCAGAGCTAGACGAGCTCGCATTGATTTCTACATTTCCAGCATCAGCTCTATTTGACGATCCACTGCCAATTGAAATCGAACCTCCCTTGCCGCCATCAGATGACCCTGCAAGAAAACTAGCTTGGCCACCCGTGCCACTTGATGATGCACCAGAGAGTATAGTTGTGTCCCCCCCATCGTGATCTATAGCTAGCGTCGAACCTGCCATGATCGATGCATCGCCACCTTTGGAGACTAGTGTCGTCTCAACTGACACGGAAACGGGTCCTCCAGAACCTGTGGCCAATGATATTGCTCCACCGACACCACTTTGATCTTGTGGAAGGGACCCAGTGCGAATAGACACAGAGCCACTTGAAACGCCACTACTAGGTGTGTTTATCGACACGTCTCCAGCGATTGAGGCCTCGCTGCTCCCAGACGAGAGCTGGATGGAACCTCCCTCTCCAGCGGTGCCTTCGCCACCAAACATCTTGAGAGTACCCCCAGATGAACTGCCTGAGCCTGAAGAAACTGCGAAGTCTCCTCCTGGTCCAGTGAATGATAATCCAGCTGATAGATTTACAGACCCTCCTGATCTGTCATGGTTGCTTCTGCTGAAAGAAGACTCTGACCGGTAGGTTGTGCCTGCACTCATGTCAATTGAGCCACCATTTCCACCCTCATATGCTGAGCCGATCGAAAGCGCAATTGAGCCAGAGCTTCCTGACAATGATGAGCCAGTGCTGATCAGCATTGAGCCGCTTGGGCCATCTGTGCTGGTGCCAGTACCAATCGACGCTGATCCAGAACTGCCTCCAGCATTGCTCTCAATGGATAGGGAACCTGAGTGAGATTCGACCCCCAATCCTGTCTGGATCGAGATAGATCCACCGAAGGCACCTTTGTCTCCGATAGCATCGCCAGCAAGTAACCTCAGCGATCCTCCCTTCTCGACACTTGATCCGCTGCCAATAACCATTGACCCTCCAGAAAGTGGGCCAGATCCGGAAATGATTTGAGTGTCTCCTCCTACACCAGAATCGGAGGATCCTGATCCAAACTGGGCATCACCTCCTTCTTGAACAAGCGACGACCCGCCACGAACAAGAACCGAGCCTCCACTTGCAGATTCAGAAGATCCTCCAGTTATTTCAGCTTGCCCT
Organism: Thalassiosira mediterranea; assembly: GCA_036939795.1. NCBI lineage: Eukaryota > Bacillariophyta > Thalassiosirophyceae > Thalassiosirales > Thalassiosiraceae > Thalassiosira > Thalassiosira mediterranea. Next base: position 4,595 of record JALLBE010000988.1, read on the forward strand.
CCCATTCCACTCAAGGATGAGCCAGATGATATCATGAAGCCGCCACCGTTCATGTTGCTTGCGATTGTAGATCCTGCATTGATGGAAGCATCTCCGCCATTTGAAACTGATGATGTTTCGATGGCGAGGGAAATAGGTCCCCCAGAGCCTGTTGACAGCGAGATCTCTCCTCCACTGCCATCTCCGAACTGCGACAGCGACCCTGTCCTCAGAGATATCGAGCCACTTGAAGTGCCACTGCTAGGCGTGTTTATCGCCACGTCGCCAGAGATTGAAGCCTCGCTCTTCCCAGAAGAAATGGCAATTGAGCCCCCCTCCCTGTATGTGCCTTCGCCACCAATCATACTGACAGAACCACCTGAATTGCCTGCACCAGATGACAAATTAAAGGCACCTCCAAGTCCAGTGGGGGATGAACCAGATGACAAGTTGATATCTCCCCCAGATGAATTGTGGGAGTATTTCTCATACTGCGATGAACTTGTCAAAGATGTTGATCCTGCATTCATCTCAATCGAGCCACCTGCGCCGTCGGCACTTGTTGACCCAACCGACAAGAAAAATGAACCAGAACTTTGAGTCGATGTAGATCCCGTGCTCAGCATCACTGAGCCGCTTGGACCGCCTTTCGCAGATCCTGTTCCGAGGGACATGGACCCGGTAGCTTCACCAGCATTGCTCTCGATAGTTACAGATCCTGAGTGAGCATCCGCTCCTGATCCCGACTTCATCGTAATCGATCCTCCTGTTGAGTCCCTACTTCCTGAAACGTCACCGGCAAACAAGCTCAAAGATCCACCCTCGCTCAAACTTGATCCACTTTGAATAGAGAGTGAGCCCCCAGACATTGGACCAGACCCTGATGTTAGCATCGTAGAACCTCCTTCGCTAGAGTCTGATGATCCTGAGCCGAACCAAGCGTTGCCTCCTTGCTGAAGTAACGACGAGCCTCCGCCAACTTCAATCGACCCTCCCTGGCCAGACTCGGATGATCCTGCATATATTTGAGCTAAGCCGCCTGCATTAGTCAACGACGATCCTCCAGTCAAACTCAGTCGATTTGGGGTATCAAACGCTTGGCCTACTGAAATAGAAACACTCCCTGATTGGAAGGCGTTCCCGCTCGTGAGCAGGACGTTTCCAGAGCTAGAACGTCCATTTCTTGTATCACCTGAGCTTATTGTTACTGAACCACTTTCCTTTTTGTTGCTTGATGCATCCACACTGGGAGTTGAAACTGATACGCTTCTGGTCTTGTCTTTGGAAGGCCCATGAGTTTGGAATCGGTTGGTGTGGGCTGAAGTGTTCATGATAGCATGCACAAATTTGGATTAGAGGACTGTAAGCAGTAACGTGTTAGATGGTTTGTCGATCAGTCCTCACCTTGAAAGCTCCCAATCACTGCAAAATGGATATTGTTTGGCCCAAATGTGGGTTTAAATAAATGGTGCAAGAAATTGAAAGCAGGTGAAAGATGGTGTCACTCACAGTCCATTACCAGTCCCTGTTTGTCGACTTGATGAAAGTTTTTGAAGTTGGTGCCTGAGTCTTTCAAGTTCAACTCGTCAAGAACTTGAACATGTTCAGGGAAAACTTTGCGAAGGTCTTGAGCAATTACTCCTCGGACTCGAATATCTGCCTCCTCCAAATCCGGCCGGGCTTGTCTCCATTCATCAGTGTAACCATACTCGCGCAGCTCTATTCTCCGTATCCTGTCCAGGAGATCTGAAGTATCAACGTCAGATATGTCCTTCTTGATTCGAGAATCAGAAGAATATTGGATCGTAGTGACTTGCAGTGGCACACTCGATACAACTCTTGTGGAGTTCTCGGACCTTCTCAGTGAAAGGCCAATTCGTCGCTTAGTGGTGGAGTCAGGTGAAATTTCGTCGAAGCCAAGGTTGATTTCTCTTGGAACAGACGCTTTGTTGCTGTTGTAATTCCAGCCTGGCCTGCCGTAGGCACGTGATGTGGTAGCGACGATGTTGACATCTCCTCCTTCCTCATTTTGGGAACCTTTGCCCCCCTTGACTGTCACATCGCCACCCTCGGAGGTCTCTGATGAGCCAGACTCGAGCATCAGGTTTCCTCCTCTGTAAGATTGGTGTGGCAAATGACGTGAGTTAAATATCGGTCAGCAAAATGTAGGGAGGAATGAACTGGAAAAATCTAAGAATACTGTCAACACATACTTCGAGTGTGAGCGGGCAGCCTTGAGAGCAATATTCCCTGAGTGCGAGTGGCCCATGCCCTACAAAAGTGGCGAATGCATTATGTGAAAACATGTTTCGCTAAAGAAAGTGAAATCAATGCATAGAAAATGCAAACTCACGGCTTCAATAGTCACGCTGCCACTCGTGCCACTCAAAGAATCCCCGGTAGTGAGCTTGATATCCCCACTTGCTTGGCCATGTGTCGAAGATGTCGACAGCAGAATTGCCCCACTCTTCCCATCTTTTTTCATACCCAAGGTCTGACCACTGGTAACCTCAATGTTGCCGCTATTTGTCGAATATGCATCTCCGCTTGATATGCCCACTCTTCCAGATGCAGATGCGGTAGCAGAGCTTATCACCACTTCCCCTGACATATCACGCGGTGATTCGCCTGATATGACCTTGACTGACCCTGAAGAATGCTGAGTGGAGGTTGACCCACTAGTGAGAACTGTGTCGCCACTAGATGAACTTGATGAGTCAGAGCTAGAGACAACAACAGAGCCAGATCTACCACTGGAACTGTGCCCCGACTCAACAAAAACATTGCCGCCAGGACCTCCGGTGCCAATAGTCCCACCTCCTCTAACGTGAGTGTCCCCACCTTCTCGTCCTGTTCCGCCTTGTAGAGACACGGATCCTCCTTTTGTAGAGCTGTGGCCTCCAGATATGATGCCGTCTCCTCCAATGGACTCTGACATCCCAGTACCAGCTGTCAAGTTGAAGTTCCCTCCTCGATTAGAGCCGCTGCCAGCGGTCAAGCTAAGTTCACCCCCTTTTCCATCAAATGATGTGCCTGAAGCAATCTCTACTGCGCCACCCTTTTTGTCACGGTCATTCCTGTAGTTGTTAGGATAAAAGTTTCGGTAAACATGCTCATTTCCTGATGGTCCACTCTGGATTTTGATGGTACCCGAAAGGCCATTGTCCTGCGAAGCCGGCCCTGTTTCAATTGAAAGGTCTCCACTCTTTCCTGAGGAAGCACTGCCAGTCTTGATGACGATTGCGCCAGATTCTTGATCCTTCTGGTTTCCATCAGCAGTCAATATCTGGAGAACACCAGTCATTGATCCTTGACCACTCTTGAGCGAAATGCTTCCTCCGATTCCGCTTCCGTCACTCTGGCCTCCATCGATCACAACATTTCCAGCTCGGTCATTCAGCAAGTGCCTCCCGCTGCTCGCCCCTCCACGGAGGTGTATGTCACCACCGTCTCCGGTGCTGTATGCAGTCCCCTTGGATGAGCCTTCCCCACCCTCGATGGAAACACCGCCGCCTGGAGTATTGCGATCCGTAGACTTCCCCCCCTTGATATAAACAGTCGAGCCACGTGCTCTAAACAAGAAAAGGTGGAGTGGAGAGTGAGTGCGATCAAGAAGCACATTCAGTACCGTGTAATAATTTAGCTAATAGCAACATGCAACTAAAGAGACAGACTCACCCATCTCCTGTGCCAAGGTTCAAATTGCCACTGCTCGCACGTTGACTCGAGCCGGTCATAATGCTGATGCTTCCTGAGCGTCCATGGCTTTTCTCGGGGCTACTAGCTGTCTGCAAGTAGATGTCACCAGACATATCGTCACTGACTCCCGACTGCATGTTCAGGTTGCCCCCCAGGTATTTCGCCCCCTGGGACGCTCCCGCCTCAATCTGGATATGCCCTCCGTCTGCATAAGTTGCTGTTCCAACTCGAAGGCTGATGGAACCTCCGCTTCCTATACCATTTGCGTCCCCAGTCAACATGCTGATGGACCCTGAGTGACCGTCACTGTTCCGATCAAATCTCGCTGTGGCACCGCCTGTGCTGAGAGACAAGTCGCCTGAATCTCCTGACTTGCCTGAGTTAGCAGACGAAATTGAAACTCCACCACCTAGCGAAAAAGTTTTATGGGCAACAACAGTTTGTTAAGACTGAGGAAATGGCAACAATTAATTTCTGTATGGTCTCTGTACAGTCACTCACTGGATTTGTCTTCTGAAAAGCCCGACGTGATATTGATATTGCCGCCTTTTGTGTACGTTGAAGAATTATTGAGATTTGCCCTAGATATCCAAAACGAGGCTCACGCTGAAGAAAGAAAAGATAGGTACTCACCGTCGCCTCGATAGCTACCTCCTCCAGCGATGCTGACATTGCCGCCTATCGTCGGTAGATTAACGAGTTAGTTGGTAGGTAGGACACAGTAGTTGAAACTAAGGAGCAGAGCGTTTCCTTACCGCGATCGTGAAGGCTGTGTCCGTATGATTGGCCACCACTCATTATCAACGAGCCACCATCAGACCCGTCGTGGAAGGATGTGTGCCTGCCCTCGCCTCCTTGGAGAATCACAGAACCTCCAGAAGCTGCAAAATAAGATAATGATGAGAATACAATGGTTGGTTTTGGGAGTGAAGAGTTCAAGTTAACACACATGGACAAAACTTACAATACATTGCAGATGATGGACCGCCTATCACAGTGACGTTGCCACCATCACTTCCCTTGGCATCGCCGACTTCGATGTTGATGTTGCCTCCATGCGATTTGCGTGATGCGCCTGTTGATATGACGATATCTCCACTAGCACCATAATCGGCTATGCCGGTGCTCACGTTTATTTGTCCCGACACTCCAAACTCGGCAGAATTGTCCGTCAAGATGGTCACATTGCCAGAGCTGCCCAGTATTGAGGGCCCTGACTTGAACACGACTGATCCCCCAGTTGATACGGCGGAAGCACCACCAGTGATCTGGACATCTCCTCCGGTATCAGTGTTTTGATTCTCCCCATGGCCTCCACCGGCAATCAACTCAATGTTTCCACCATTGCCGCCATCCCACTTGTCGGTACTTGTCCCGTGGCCAGCGAAAAGTCTGACATTGCCGCCTGTGCTTTTTTCGGATAGTGCATCACCGGCCTTGAGTTGAACATCTGATCCATCAACACCATTTCTTCTCTTGCCAAAAGACTTGGCTTCTGAGGAAGATCCTGCTACAAGTTCGATTGCGCCTCCTTCACCATCAGTTGAATTCCCAGTGATGAGACCTGGAGGACATCAAGAGTCATCGTGATTCAGTGGTTAGATGCAGTACCTTTCAAATCCGTTGCATTCTGGGATTAGGGAATGAGAGCTCACCAATGTATCCCGCCGTGCCTGATGAGGCTTCCCCTGTCTTCAGCTTGAGATAACCTGATACGCCTTCTCTGCCAGAATCTGCAGTCAAAATGGAGATGTCTCCAGAGCTACTTTCTTGGGAACCTCCACTGGCAATCACAACGCTTCCACCGGTGGAATTGACTTGTTGCTTGAGTGCTCTGAGGGCGTCCATCGATCTCGTGGACCCAGCGGATATGGAAACATCACCCCCATTGCCCCAGTCGCCCGTTCCTACGCTAAGAGTAATGCCACCTCCAGAACCTGATACCTTCTTTGGATTGAGGGGGCTTACTTCTCTGTATGCGTCGCCCGACGCGATCTTGATTTCACCGGAGTTCCCAGCGCTTGAGACGCCTGTGCTCAATGAGATTGATCCTGTCTGTGGTGAGTCTGCGGTGTGAATGACTGTAGATGTACCATACAAAGAGCGAAGTGGGAATGGTTTAGTCAAAGTCAATGAGGATATCGTCACAAGAGCAAAAGATTTCGACTTACAAACAGGGCCACTGGATTTCTTCTGACTTGGTCCGGAATGAAGTACCACTGATCCGCCATTGCCTCCGTTGGCCGGGCCGCTGGCAAGGAGAGCATCTCCTCCATCACCTTTGAAGCTCCCGCCAGCTAAACCAGCACTTATTCGAACGCTGCCGCCTGAGCCGCCATTGCTATGTGTTCCGCTGCCAGAAGCAATATCAACATTGCCACCCATTCGCTCCATGCCATTGGTGCTTCCGGCATCAACTTTAACTGATCCCCCATTGCCTTTCATCTCAGAGTTTCCAACTTTGAGCTCAATTGATCCTATTTGAGAAAGGAAGTATGACGTGCAATAAGAATGATTAGAACCAGGAGAATGATGCATGACAGAGTCAACATCAAGCAACCATGAAGTATTGCCTCACCTCCTTCTCCAAACCTTGTGGGTCCTGAATGGAGGAAAATGGGGCCAGAGTTACCAGTTTTGGCAGAACCTGTGCTCAACGTAATTTCGCCCGAGTGGCCTCTATTCCCTGCATCTGCTGTCTTGACAGAGAACGATCCGCTTCCTGTGTTGGGATTGCCCCCCGTTTTGAAGTCAATTGACCCTCCAATATCGTAGGTTTCTCTTGATTCTCCTATCTCAATAGAGACACCACCAGCTGGGCCGCCCACGACATCTCCAGTATTGAGAGATATTGATCCACTTTTCCCATGTCCTCCCTTGGCCTGGCCGGTGCTGAGGGTCAAACTGCCACTCGAGCCGTCCTCGTATCCAGAGGGAGCACTGGCAATAACTGAAGATTTAAATAGGAATGGAGTAGGCAATCATGGTAAGACACTATGATGACTTAGGATGTTGGCCTATGCGTCAATGGGGTGACGTATGGTACTTACGAATATCACCAGATGAAGTTTTGGTTGATTGACCTGAGAGGAGTTCCAGTGAACCTCCGTATCCTGATAATGAGGTACCCCCTTGAATGGTGACACTCCCGCCATTATCGTTGGCCGATCCTCCCATCGCTTCCCCTCCAGTCAGGGCGATATCACCTGATATGGAACGAATGTGAGGGTGAGTGTAATGTCAAGGCTTGTTAATGTTGGGTCGACACAAAAGCTGACTCACCGCCATCGCCACCATCAGTTGAGTGAGGTGAGCTACCCTCGCCACCGGTGATAGAGACGCGACCACCTTTGCGGCCTTGGGCAGATGTCCGGCCTGCCGTCAGGGAAATATCTCCCCCATCAGACATTCCACCTCCATCACCACTCGTCAGCGACAGTGCACCTCCGGCACCGTCCTTGGATGAGCCCGTCTGAAGAACGATCATGCCAGAAGTTCCAGCTTGTGATGCACCTGACTTGATGAAGACATCCCCGCTTACTCCATTTGGACCGGAGGGCGATGATTCAACCGAGGTGCTGCCGGATGAGCCTTCCTCGCTGAAACCACTAGAGATCAGTACAGCTCCACCAGTCCCAACCGTTGCTATTAGTGGGAATAGGGACAGAATTGGGTGAGTAACAACTTGAATTAACCCTATGAGTAGAGAAGGGGTCTACTCACAATCTCCTCCTTTGAGGATGGAATCTCCGCCCGTATTGATGATGGCGCGGCCGTTGGCAGAGCCTCCGCTGAGACGGAGAGTGCCACCATATCCACCGTCTCCCTCGTCATCGTTGGAGCCTCCGCCTGCCGCGATGGTCATCGAACCGCCTTTGGAGGCATGCCCGTGAGTGTCGCCAGCGAGGATTTCGACGTTTCCTCCTTCCGATATCGCACCGTCGTTGGATTTGATGACGATGCTACCACCCTGTCCTAGCGCATTTCTGCCCGATTCGATGTACACCGATCCACTTGGAGCGGATTCGTCGAAGCTATCTCCAGTCTTGATTCGAATGCTGCCACTGGCGCTTTTGCCAGGGATACTTCCATCAGCCGTGAGTAGAGCCGTGTCTCCGCTCGAGTGAGTATCAGAGAATCCTGAGGATACAGTCACATCTCCTCCCGTTCCTCCTTGCTCACTCGATCCACCGGCGACGCTCACAGATCCTCCACTACCGATGGTGGATTGGCCTCCCTTGATGGACACCGCACCCCCAGCCTTGGGACTATCCGTGTCTGCACTCAGACCTGAGCCACCACTCAGCTTGAGCTCGCCGCCACCTCCAACCCCAGCTCCGGCTTGAACTTCGGCCATTCCGCCGGTGGAAAGAGCATCTGACGAGTAGCCAGAACCGAGAAGGAGGTTGCCAGAACTAGCCGTTGACGAACCGACACTGATGGTAATCGAGCCTGATTGTTCTTGACTTGAACCGGTTGACAGAGCCACTGAAGAGAAGCAAGATGAACAAAAATTAAAGGACGAGGTTAGCGCTGAGCCATGATACGATGAGATACATCTCAAGCAATTCAATCAAGCACTTACTAGATCCCGAGGTCCTGAAGGCATTGCCTGTGGATACGAGAATGGGCCCGGACGGACCGGAAGTGCTCGAAGACGTCACGTCCGGACTCTCGATGATGACTCCTCCCGAAGACCACGATTCGCTCGAGCCCGAGACCAGATGAATCGTCCCACCCGTGCCATCGCTCCCGTGCGAGGCTCCCGCGGCAATGTTGACGCCGCCTCCTTGAGAATTGGCCCCCGTTCCCACGATGAGATTGATGTCGCCCGAGGCTTCTGCCGCAGATCCTGTAGCGAGAGTGACGGAACCAGAGTCGCCGACGTTGGCGCTGCCGGTCCCGAGCGATGCGTCGCCGCTGTCGCCAGATTCGCTGGATGAGATGTCCACGAGTCCTGAGGAAATGTGGACAAGCGAGGTTGAGAATCGGCTGCGCATAGAAACATGCAGGGATAATGAACACTCAGCGAATGACTCACCCGAAGCGCCCTGTTGGCTGGCGCCAGAAAGAAGACGAATGGCGCCACCAGAGGCGGCGAAGGCATCGCCTCCGGCGATCTCGACGGAACCGCCCTCGTCCCTCTCCGCGTTCCCACCGAACGAGTGTCCGGCGGTGACGACCACGCTCCCGCCATTCCCACCGTCGAACAGGTCGGAGCTCAAACCGGAGCCCGCCGAGATGGACACTCCGCCGCCGGTAGAGGCGGGATCGCTCGAGCTCCCGGAGGAGACGGACACGTCCCCGCCCCCCGCGCCCGCGTCCCCGGTGATCAGGCGTATGGAGCCGGACATCTCGGAGGCGGAGGATCCGGTCTCGAGGGAGATGTCTCCCCCGTCCCCGCCCGAGGAGGATCCGGTGAGCACGGAGACGGATCCGGCGTCGTCGAACCTCGAGGGAGAGGTCCTGACGTGGACGGAGTTGCCCTCGCCGCTCTCGAGCAGGACCCGTCCCCCGGCGCCGGCGCCGGTGCTCCGTCCGCCGAGGATGTCGACGTCGCCGCCCGTCCCTCGGTCGGAGGTGCCTCCGGATATCTGGATTGTGCCCGCCGACGACTCGCTCGTGTCTCCGGTCGAAATGAACACTGACGATGGGATGGTACGAACAAGGGACGAATGATACGTGTACATGTCGGTTAGTTGAGGACAATGAGCAAAAGCACAGAAAAGCAGTCTCGGGCACGATTGATCGCTCACCGTCTCCGGAAGTCCCGACGTCGCCGGTGGTCGATCCCGATCCGATCGAGACGTCGCCGCTCGACGACCCCCGGACGCCGGCGGCGGATCCGACCGAGACGTCACCGCTGACGACCTCCCCGGGGCCGGAGCGGACCGAGACGCTTCCGCCGGTCGAGGCGGAGCCGCCCCCGGAGACGTCGACGGAGCCCCCCTCGGAGGAGACGCCGGTCGATCGTCCCCCGGAGAGGTAGACGGATCCTCCCTTGCCTGCCAGGCCTCCCGTGGCGATTTCTGAGATTGGGTGCGAGAGAGACGAGGAGTTCGAGGCAGAATGATATCACGAGAGAATAAATGTCGTGAGCAACGGGTCCAGAGATAAGCAAAGCATAGCCATGGATCAATTTGTTAGACTCACCTCCGGCGGAGTCTCCGGCGAAGGCGTAGACGTCGCCGCCGGCCCCACCGACGACGTTCGATCCCGAGCCCGACTGGAGCATGATGTGAGAGCCCTGGACGTTGGGGCCGTCGGTATCCGCCGCCTTCATGGCGACGTAGCCCCCGGAGCTGACGTCGAACCGTCCTCCATCGAGGTCGAGACTGTGAAATCCCCTCTCGTTGCAATCGGCGCCATCGCACGGTCCGCTCACGTGCAGGACTCCCCCGCCCAGGTCGGCATCGCCCCTGAGGACGAGGTTTCCGTCGAGATAGCTCGTCTCCGCGTAGGGGTACGGACAGGCCTCGGGAGTATCGAAGGCCACGAGGCTCTCGCACCGGACGAAGCTGGTGTCGGAGAAATCCATGCACCTCCCCAAATTGCCGCACCACGCGCACCCGTCGTGCGCGGAGCAGGTTTCGCAGCTCGTGTAGGAACAGGTGATGAGCGGGGGACATCCTTGGGGTTCGAGCGCCCACTCTTCCTGGTCGTGGCCGGAGTGGTCCTCGTGGTCGGATTCTCGGAGGTCCGTGCATCGCAATGCGGTGAGGCTGAACTTGCAGCCGGGTGTGTCGAGGCAGGAGCCGCAGCGGGACATGGAATCCCTGAATGATTGTGGAGAGCGGTGGACGGAGGGAAGATGGCAAATACATAGCAAGCAAATGGTGGGGTTAGAATGCTACGTCGAAGTAAATTGATCGGAACGATTGGGACGCCCGTCGAAAGCTAT
>JALLBE010000989.1:0-12275 GCA_036939795.1 Thalassiosira mediterranea
TGGCAACAATGGAGGGGCTGAGATAGCAATGCTCCACCTGGTTGCTGACCCAGGAACGCAGTGCAATTGTGTCAAGAGGAACAGAGCCAAAGCCTTTTGAAAGTTCACACATTGTTTCTATATATATAAAGAGGGATCTTTATCACATCTGCATCTGTCAATTACTGCCATGACCACATGTCCAACCCCATTTTCAACTCAAGGCAATACTGCTTCATTATGTTAGGTGATCTTGAGTTATATCAGGCTGACTAGCACATGTAGCTCAATCGTGTCAAGTTGAGTGGAGCCATAGGTTCCATAGGGATAATATATTATCACCCTTTGACTTGCTTTAGTCTAAACCAATGCCCACCTGTACTGTGTTTCATGCAGTCATAAGTTCCTAGATGATTTTTCTCATTTTTTGTTGAGGAAGTTCACTTTGTTGTAGAACATAAAATGATGTAGTTCATTGTAATATACTTCTACATTTTAATATCTCACATTGCTTTCTAAACTGCTGACCTCGGAGCACTAAAGGCCTGGCATTGCTTTGATGTGAGAGTATTTATCCACGTGAATCTTCATGGGTGCTAAAGACTATACTTCATACACTGCAGAACTCATGGCACTTCATAAAAGGTATGTGTTGCGACAGTGTGGCAATTTGAGGCACTCTTGATATCTCTCCAGTTGCTACTAGAGACGAGAGCACAGGATATTGAATATACCAACTCGGTAGACTGAGCTCAAAATAGCACATTTCCAATCAACAGGATGCCCCATCAGCAAACACCAGCCCTTCTTTGTGTGCCCAACATGAAGGAGACTATGCCTCCAGCCTCTAGTGAGAGATTCACTATTGTCTGTAAAGTGTAGAAGAGGCAATTTTCGTAGTCAATGATGTCAATATGTTAACTGTCATCTTCCGTTCAGCCAACAAAGCATGCCTCCCACCACCAATGGTATCACTAAATTATCATCCAGCATGAACAAAAAGTGTCTCCCCGCGATGGCTTCGGCCAGTGCAGTCGCCACGCCCACGCACGCGCGCGAACGGAAGGACAGGGACATGGCGCCCGACGCCGCCGCCTCCTTCGCCGCCATCGCGGCGGAAGAGGGGACGTAGCAATACGTACAGACGACGGTCGCGATCGCGCACCCCACGGATCCCGCGAGCGTGGGACCTCCCCGGGAGGAGTCGTCGCGCACCACCCCCTCGCTCCTCCCCCCCGACGACGCCGTCCCCCGCAACAATCGCTTCCAGGTGACGTTCCACCCCCTATCGCCGAACCATCCCCCCACGACCCCCGCCGCCGGGTCGGATATCGACAGCACCAGCAGGGAGGAGCGCGCCGCGACCGCGGGGAAGAGCAGCGCGGAAGCCGCGGTCCCGACGAGGAAGTGGAATGCTCCCGGAAGTTCGGGAGAGGTTTTCCTTCTCCTGCCCCCACCGCCGCGTTTGCCTCGGCCGTTGTTGTCGACTACACCGCCACCATTTTCGTCGGCGCGCACCACCGCGTCCTCCCACTCCCCCCTCTCGTGATCGCGAAGGAGCGCCCCGAACCGTTCCAGGTACCGTTCGTCGAATGCCTCGTCGCGCAGCCGCCTCGCGTGGACGCGGTAAAATGCCGCGATGGCAAGACACAGGAGGAGGAAGCCCGCGGGGTAGGGAGGTATCGCGTGGGATATCGCGAGCAAGACGAGGCCCGTGACGGCGTGCTGGATGCGGCGGGAGAGGTGCAGCGACGGCATGATGCCACGCGGTGGCGGTTGGCGATGATGATGACGCGGCGGAGCGTTCGTGGCGGAGCGACGACTCCGGCCGTTGCTGGCGCGACCGGCCCCGAGCCCGGCTTGGACCGCGGCCCTTCGCATGCCAAAGCTCGGCCGTAGTCACGAGGTCCGAGAGCCTCGACTTCGTCTGCGACCCCCGAAGAGGGCGTCGATCGCGACGACTCTCCTCGAAGCACCTCCCCCGCCTCCCCCGCCTCCCCCGAGACCCAATACTCCCCCGATGAAGCCCTTCCGTCCGTAGTTGCAGGGCGTTGCCTTCGCTCGCTCGCTCGCGACGTCGCACCTACGTCGGTCGTCGTTGTCGTTGTCGTTGTCGTCGTCGGCTGTAGCGCGGTTGCCGTTTTTTTATGACCACACTTTCTGCACGTTTGAATACGAAGATAGACGACCCCAGTTAAATTTTCAAAATCCTTTTTCAAATGATAATACTCGATTGAAGCGTGCATAAAATCCGATCCTCCGGCGCCGCCGCGCGGCGACGACGACCTTGCGACCTCTTGCGACGACGACGTCGACCGACCGACGAGTCGACGAGGCCTGGACGCGAGGCAGGGGGCATCAACGACGAGCGACGGGAGCAGTGAACAGGAAAGGAACGGTGCGCGGCGCGGCGAGGGCGGTGGCGGTGGTCTAGCGAGGAGAGGCGAGCAAGTGTCGACCCGAGAGGCCGAAAGGCCAAGCCCCGAGCCATATTTCGCGGGGAAGTCGATGACAACTGGAGTTGCCGGCCAGGCCAACCCGCGTATGCACCAAGTGACGGCACCGCCGTAGAAGAATGTCCCGCATCTCTTCACGCCCTGCCAGTTCATTCATTGTCGCAAGCTGCGTCGCGGCTGCCTTTTCCGGATCGGGAGCGTTCGACCCTCGCGCGTCCCCCGCCCGCGTCTCCGTCCCCCCGCCTACACCCCAAGCAATGGCTAGTTCATCGTCGTCATCCGCGGCCGCCGACATCTTAGAAAAGGCACCATCGATGGCGATGCATCGTTACGAAAGTCCATTCATCCCCCCGAGCGGCGATGGCGACGGCCAGCCGCGCATCATAGCGTCGGCGCTCGTAATTCTCAACACGCCCATCAAGTCGACGAATCGGGACGGCGCACTGTCCGGCGTGCTGGGGGCGCTGTGGGAAACGTCTTCGTACCGAGTCTGCGCCGACGGCGGCGCTAATCGCTTGTACGACGCGACCGTCGCCAAGATGCCCAAGGGGGGAGCGAGGGCGGATTCGATGACGTACTTGCCGGATTTGATAACCGGCGACCTCGACTCGTTGCGCCCGGATGTGCGACGATACTACGAGGACGGGGGCGTGTCGATAGTTCGCGTCGAGGATCAAAACTTTCACGATTTGGATGTGAGTTGTATAGTATGCATGCTTGTCCAAACTCATGTGGGTGCTGTTCTCCATTCGTTCCGCTGAACTTTCCTCTGTCTCATGGACCATGTAGAAATCGTTCATGGCCGTGGAGAAATGGGTCAGAGAAGTACGACCAACGAGGATATCGTCCACAAAAGGAAACCGCGAGGCCGAAGACACAGCACCGTCGAGGGCATTCATTTATGGTGGATTCGGTGGCAGATTCGACCAAGAGATGGGTTGCTTCAATGCCTTGTGCGTGTGGGGAAAGAAGGACAGTCTTCGACACACCTCGTTGGCCATGTACGACGAGGAGACGTGTGCATTCGTGCTGCCCGCGTCGCCGATGAAGAATGAGATTCGGATACGCTTTCCCGGCGATGCCGGCCAATGTGGGGAAGGGACGAATCGCGTGGGCGAGGGACCGACGTGCGGTCTCATTCCTCTGTTGGGACGATGCGAGAACGTGAAAACTACGGGGCTGAAATGGAACTTGGAGGGAGATACGCCCCTCGAATTCGGTGGGCTCGTGAGCTCGTCGAATCGGGTGGTGGATGAAATTGTCACGGTCGAGACGTCTTCTCCGATGGTGTTCACAACTGAAATGGTTGTGATGCAAGAGTAGAGATGCAACACAGACACACACGGCGGCATCTTTCACATTGAATGGCTCATATTCTCTGGATCCAATCATACTATGTACCTCTAGGGTGCACACGCGACGAAAATTCCCCTGACTTGAATGGAATTTGGCCATTTGTATGTGGCGTGGCAGGGATGCAGTATCGGCACAACTTCTTCTTTCCAGGTCAAATAATAATTAGGTACTATGTAATGACATCAAACGAAAATGCACAAATAACTTCTGGACCGCAATATTGTGCTGAAGTATGTGCCGAAGACGATGCCGAAGACTTCACAAACCTAGGATGTGTCTTTATTGGCCAGGCAAAATGATTCCGAACTAGCCAAAAACATCTCTCGATGACAGGTGAGATGTCAAGTGAGCACGAGAATTGGGCCGAGCCTAAGCACAGTAGTCAAAAGCCATTCTTTCGGATGGACCATCCTTGCCCCAATCATACATCGTCATAATCATATTTACTCAATTCTTCGCCGTTCCACTGAGACATGGAACCGTAAAACGAGCCGTCGACACTCAAGAAGTCATCCTCGTACTCCCTGTCTCTCGAGTATGCAATTTGGAATCAAGCCCGCTCTTCACGAACCAGTCGTCGTCGTAAGTGGCCTGCCGACACTTCACGAAGCGCCTAGCATGATACAAGATGAAAATGGCAATCCATGCAAATCTTGGAAGCAGAGGCTCTCGTGAACGGCTCGTGGAAGAATCCGACGTCGTGTCACTCGCCGGAGATAATGATTGCGAGCTCGCCTTCTGTTGACCCTGGGTTGGACCTGAAACTTTGAGTTTCTGCAAAGAAGATCAGAACAACATAGATTATTGATACCCGACTGACGACGACATAGCGGTACACTCTTACCCTCTCGACATCTGCCTTCGTAGCAGAATGTATTATATGAACATTCTCTCCAGCATCGCCATGATAATGGCCAACGTTCGCATCAAGTACATACCTCGTACCATTGACTACGAGGCTGAACTTGCTAGGATCGACGACGGGTCGATCGAGTAGAGGAGCGTTTTGGCGACGACCATCGTCTGGCAGCAAGACTGCTATCGTCCACAACAACGAAAAGGCCAGGGTAATACCGATGGCCGCTTGTATTGTTCTCTCCGGGTGCATGGTGCCTTTATTCCTCGATCGTCAAGCTGATTGTGGTCTGTGTGACCGTGGGGCTGATGCTTGAGTACTCGTGCACAGGGTGTGATTATGGTGCCGATGGTGGGCACCGGCTCCATTGGGTCCACGCTATGTACTTTCACCAAGCTTTCACTTGCACGGTGGCGTGTGCGATGGGATTGAAAACAATCGACAGGAAAGCAGACCGTTGCAATTATGGTTGCATAGACCCACACATAGACCTGTTTTCAACTGCTCTGAATCATTTTATGTCTCAATACATCAACCCATGAATAAAATATTATTCATGGGTGATCGTGGGGTGATCCCAGCCATAAGGTAATCCCGCTGTCCTAATAATAGCCCATTCTTAACAAATGAAAAATCGGTATGCACATGAAAGGCATTGCAAGAGTGACCTACATAGGCTACGAGAATGAAGATAACGCCCTCAACATGATTACAGAAGTTATATGTTCGATGTACCACAAACCACGGACCAAAGTCTACTTGTATGAAGACAATCGTTTGCTAGGGGACGTATGAAATCGGTGTATGATAACGTTCTCAAATAGCCCCGTTTACCAATCTCAATAATGTTATCTAAGTTGCTATGGCTCTGCACCAGCGCGCCGATTCCAAGTATGCAGAGTTAAACTGCGCAGCCAAATTTAGCGCCTTCGCCTGGGAAATGACAACCGCCTCCGTGGAGCCACACCAGAAAACTCAGTATCTGTCGCGCTAACATTTTCCACTCTCCTTAGACGGAGTCGTTTCCTCGCTCTTCTAGCCCTTGCTGCTATCTTTTTCATCATTGATCTTCCACGCTGGTTTCGTGTCGAAGCCCCATCAATCATTCCATCAATGGTGTCAGTTTTTTGACGAAGTTCTGCTAAAATCTTCTCATCCTGCAAGCGCTTCAGATACTCATCCGCCTGCTTCACCACCTCTTCGTACATCCTGCCCAAGCTACCACCACTCTCTTCCCAACACATCTGTTTGGCGTGCGCCGAACTCAGCTTAATTCTTTTATGAGAAACAAAACCTGGCGGAAATGCTTTGTCATAATCTATTCGGCCATCGCCAGGCACTGCTCGCCCATTGATGTAATCATACTCCCACTCATTCAGCTGGCTTCTGCCTTTGCTCGTAGTTGTGGTGCCCTGTGAGGACAGATTCCTTCTTCGGCGCAATATCTGGTTGACTGTAGGAACATCATACGAAGCAGCTGCAACATATGGTGGGAATGGTATTGTATCGAAGTCTCTTTCGTCGATATCACCTTCACATAGAACCGTCTTCCTCCACTCCTTAGCTGCATCCATCTGTATCTTCATGTGATTTTTGTACGCTCTTCGCTGATCTTCACTGCCAAATACTGTATCATCGTATTCTGGCCCAAAGATTCCCAAGCCTAGCCGTTCCCACTCATCAGGATCATAGAAATCAAAGTATGCATTGTCACCTTTGATAATTTGACAACAGTGGAGGATTTGATAGGTGAATACACGTCAAATCAGGAGTGAGCACATGTCAACAGTACCAATCCTCACCTTCAACTTTAGGTTGAATCTCGGCTTTCTTTCCTATTCCAGACTTTCCTGCTTCGAACTTAACGCTCTGCCCTTCTTTGATTCTTTGGGTAACATCAACAAAGCGATCCTCCAGCCTGTCCCTGGTAATCGGGAAGAAACTCCAGTGGCTCGACATGCTAAACTGCTTCTCGGGTGTGAATTGCCTACATCGATCCAACTCAGTATAATAACCCTTGTGCAAATCCTGCAGGTATTGGATGCCAGTCTCAAATGGTACCCCAACAACCACAGCGCCAGGAGCATACTTCTCTGGATGCTCACGCATCGCAGCAAAACTCATGAGCCCTCCCAGTGAGTGTGCAAATATTTGGACAGGTTGATTCGGAAATGTCTCCTCGCAAAATTCGTGCAGAGCAGTGCATAGTTCTGGAAGTGGCCGGCGCCAGTCATAGCTGAACACGGCTGTTGGTCGACAGTGTTTTATCGAGTGATGAGACTGCTGCTCCTTTGCAGTTATGTGAGTTTTGTTTAGAAACGCCCAGTTCGATGTGCGTTCGACAAAAGAACCTGCCTGATCAAACACACCATTGCTGGATGCTTCCACAGCATCATCGTCTTGCTTTCCAAATGTCTCGGTAGACTCAAGTTTACCATCATGTCGGCGTAAGTGGTACTCCTTGTCGATCTCCCTCAGCATCCGAGTTGCGTGGCCATAGAATGGCAAGAAGTTCAGGTCAACATAGTTTGTTGTGTTGGCGCTGCCGACGTTTAATTCTATAATATGATCAACTATCCCATCAGGAACCAGTTTCCCTCTATGCTGTCGCGGATAGTGAGCAGCAAATTCACATCCATCTTCACCTTCTGCCGGTGGTTCATAATCATAGGTCAAAGGAAGAGAAAGATCTCTCGATGGATCGTTATCTGGACGGGGTGGAAAGTTTAAGAGATTCCCCAACGTGAGCCACGACCTCTTCTTCTTCTTGGTACTGGATTGTTTCTCACTATTCACAGTTGGTTCATCTTCAAACGCAAGATGCGTTCCTTTCATTCCTGGAACAAAAACCAATGGCACATCAACTACCTTCCATTTTTCCTTTTTGGATTGATCAACGTCTTTACCAAACCCTTTGCCAGATTGCCATGACGAGTATGACATGCGCAGTGCTCCGATATGCTGCCTCATGGCGCTGGCATCCAAATTGCGAGCCTGGACGTGATGTATCTGTGCCCTCGCCCTAGAGGGAACTACGAAGGAGCATGATCGACGAGTGATGCACAACGGCAACAGAGCACCTGCTACTGACGACATACTTGCACACCACAGGATGGCGAGTAAACAATGAGGGAAGGAAAAATGTTTACCCTCAGAGTATGACCCAGAGCGAGATCGACGCCTAGAAAGAGGTTTCATAACACGGACGCGCTATGGACAACTGGATCCAAACACACGTCCCCGTCGTCCCCGTCCGAAGCGGGCTGCGATATGTCGCTCCACGATAGACGATAGATGCAAGGCCCAAACAAGACTTCTAGCTTCTAGACCGGCTGGGAACCGAAGTCTTCGAAGGTTGCCAGCTATCAGAGTTGCATCAGCGACGTGCTGCCACAACAGTACGGCGAACCATCGACGAAGATATCCTCCTCTTCGCCATGGTTACGAACATGACGAACGTCGTCGTTGATATTTGTGTTGAATGAGGAAGATTGCCTTGGCGCCAAAAGGGGGAATTGGAATACTATTCCTACATACGTGATCTGACACCACCAGATATGTTGTATGATCCGAGAGCGCGCTGCCGGCCACCAACGTCAACCTTCGTTCCTCTGTTTTGTTGTACGTATGGTACCCCGAATAATGAAACCATCACTATCACTGCCATTGAGATTGGAACTCAGCGAGATCATAATAATATTGTACCTGTGATGTAGAGCAAGTGCTAAAGTCTCCAGTGCACAACTCAAAGCAAATATTTGTTCGGCAGTGCCACAGCAATGCTACTCTTTGCTAGGTACTATTGTAAGTGGGGACAATAGGGCTATGTGAGTATTGGTGGGGAAACAATACATGCCAAAGTATACTGGAACATTCAATATTTTATGCTCATATATCGTTCAGAATCACTCATTGAATCACTCCCACATTACTTAATGAGCTTCCACACTCCTAAGCCTCACATGACTCCGGAGCGATGGGGCTGATAACAGCAGCCAAGATGCCGTGGTCGCTGGGAAACTGCATGGTCGGGAACGCCGTGTCCTCCAAATACTTCTTCTCCCCCGTGTTATCCTTCCACATGCTCTCCACCACAAAATCTTCCTTGTCGAATAGAATGAAATCCTTCGGATTGACGTCTCCGTTCGCTCGTTTGTCAGACTTTTTGCAAGCCTTATTCAGCTGCGGCTGCAGGTACGTTCGGGAGTTGAAAGTCGTGTAGTTCCTCGGATCCGGGACATCGCCCCAGCAGGACGTGAGGCCATGGCCGACGTAATGTTTCCCAAACTCGCTCACGTCCTGTTGCTTTCCCGGCTTGGCCTTTCCGTAGGTGTTGGCGTCGAGGCCGAAGAGGAGCCTGTGGCCGGCGAGGGACGAATCGGTCGACATGGCTTTCACGATGGCGTCGAGAACCGGCTTCGTGGCCAGGCCATTGGTATCCCCGTGGAAGGAAGCCACGACGAATGGGATCCCATCCTTGTCGGTGGCCGTGATCGCCAGAATATCTCCCCTGGCGATCGGCACCTTGACGCCCTCCTCGAACGAACTCTCCACCAGCGAGGTGATCTCGCCACTCGCTCCATCGGGGAACGTTTCCTTCCTCAAGAATATGACCGAATTCTGATCGCGTACCGCATCCATGTCCCCCGGCGCGACCACCCAGAACGTCTCCCCCAATTTCTCGCGCCCCCTGGCCTGATCGATGAACGCCGAGGACACCTCCTGCAGCGTCACGATGTCCGATCCGAGGTACAGATCCGTCTCCAGTATGTCCAACGTTTTCGGCACCTTCTTCTTGTTCAGATTTTCCACCATCGCCCGTTTCAGCGGTTGCCACGAATCCGAGACGGTGTTCATGATGTGCACCAAAATGGCGTCGAAGATGGCGCCGCACATCGTCTGCAACGGGAGGGACACCTTCTCCTCCTCCTCTGTGATGTCGGGGTACTTCGCCTTCTTGATCGGCTGGAGCATTTCGTAGGGCACCTTCTTCTCCACCCCCTTCTTCGTCTTTATCTCCAGCGCGTTATCGAACATGAACTCCTCCCATGCGGACCACCATTGATCGAGCGTGTCAAGGTCTCCGTCAAACATATTTATGACCGTCGGTCTGCAGACGGGCGTTTCCGATCCAGCCACGTTGATCGTGTTGGTGATGCGGTCGGGCATGGACGCTAACCGCTGAAAATGAACACGAATAGCGTCGGGGGTCAACCTATGAACGCGCAAATGACAAATGACATCCTGCCTGCACCATATTATGGCCGGAACATCTCTCTCGGCCAAATATAACTCACCTTGCTGCCCAAGAGCTTGTCCTTCAAGAAACCCGAAATGATCTTCCTATCCCTGAAGTCGTCCTCCCAATGCCCCCGCACGCTCGGCCAGCCCACCCCCCCCATCCGTCCCTCGAGCCTCGCGAACATGTCGTCGGGAAATACCTCCGAGACCCTCACGTCCCTCTCGCCGGGGGATTCGAGGAAGGATTCCACGTCGGACATGAGCCTTTCGTAGCCGGGATTTTCGTCGTAGGTTATCCAATACTCGAAGGGATTGTTGTTGATCGCGGCGACTAAGTATGTCGGCATATTNGACGACGTGCCTCCGCGTCGTCGGAGCACGGTCGGAGAAGCTCGGCGTCGGCGTCGGCGTCGGAGTTGGGGTTGGGGCGTGCGTTGGGTATGGTATCTATCGTACCATGGTTGCTCGCTTGCTTTTATTCTCGTAGATAAGATAGATCGTACCAATCGTACATACTTTCACCTACTTACTTGCTTGCTCGCGCGCTTATGCTTAGCTTGGGACTAAAGATTATTTGGCGGGAAAAGATCGTACTATTCCATCGTGGGTAGAAGTGAGCCTCGCCGTCGACCATCGCATCGAGCGCCAGCCATCACCATCGCCGGCCATCACCATTCACCATTTCCGACGTGATGTCATAACCATGAGCATCACGGGCTACTGATCCGTCTCGCTCTCTAGAAAGAGAGCAAGGAGCCCATATCCCAGCCGTACCTATCGATGTCGCCCTCGACGAAGCCGTCGATGAAAGCCATGCTCCTGCTCGCGCTGAACTTATCCCATCGCCTCGCGGCGCGCGGGTCCGCCGCGGCGTCTTCCCCGTCCGTCGTCGCATCGTTCGCCGCCGCGTCCGGGAGTCGATCGCTCGCACATGCGGGTCCGCTCGCCACGAGCCGTCCCCGCGCACTTCGTCAGCGCGTCGCCGCGCTCCATCAAACCGCGAGCGGGGCCTCGTCGTCGTCCGACGAGATCGACGACGCCGCCGCCGCCGCTGCCAACAAGGCCAACGCCGCTGCCAACAAGGCCAACAACGCGAACAACAAGAAATCCCGCAAGCAGCGCCGCGCCAAGACTCGCTCCCTCGACCTCCAGCGGATCGACAAGGTCCTCGCCAACCGAGGCGTGGGCACCCGATCGGAAACCTTCGAGCTCGCCCGCGCCCGGCGGATAGCCTACGCCGAATCGGACGACGCTCCCCACGAATCGCGGACGCGCGTGCGGGGTCCGAAGGAGAAGGTGCCAGCCGGGGCGTCGCTCTTTTTGGACGGGAGGTTATTGCCCGGACCTCCCCCCCTGCTTCTCGCGTATCACAAGCCGAAGAGGGTGCTGTCGGCGATGGCGGACGAGGTCAGGTACAGGGATAGAACGCATCGGCGACATTTGGGCGAGGTGCTCGATCCCAAGTACGTAAAGGCGGGGATGCACCCGGTGGGGAGATTGGATTACGACACCACCGGCTTGATACTCTTCTCGATGGACGGGACGCTGACGCAACGTCTGCTCCATCCTCGAAGGGGGGTCGAGAAGGAGTACGTGGCCACGGTGGAGGGGATGGTCGACGAGGGTGGGCTGTCGGAGAGGTTGGCGAGCGGGGTGAAGACCTCGGAGGGGGTGCACACGGCCGAGCTGTTGTCGGCGTCCGCCTCGGAGGGACCCGCGGACGATGACGACGACGAAGATTTGCTGGACGAAATCACGTCGTTCGAAAACGGAGAAGAAGATGGCGACGAGGAAGGGTCCTCATCCTCGCGGGCAGCGCCGCCCGAAGAATACTCGGGACCGTACTCTGACGTGAGGCTCGTCGTGAGGGAGGGGAAGCACAGGATGGTACGACGGATGCTCGCGAACTGCGGCCATCCCGTCGTCGAGCTCCGGCGCGAGCGTCACGGGATCGTGGAGCTGGGGGGCCTGGGCGTGGGAGAGTTTCGGGAGGCTACGGAATACGAGCTCGATTGGGCGAGGTCGCTGCTGGAATGACGGATGATGATGATGATATATGCGGGACGGGCTACGGGTGGTGGGGGGGGAAGGCTCGAGGGATCCTCTCCGCCGCGCATTCTCCATTTTTGTTGCACTGATTCAGAAGTTGAGCGAACGTCCAAACAATGACCGTGCGATGGGGCTACGAGCGGGGCCTTGGGCCTCTTTTGGCCCTTTCGTGTCCGCTCCAAAACTAAGTTTGAATCCAGTCCTTGACCCCCAAAAGGAAATAAAAGTCAGTTATGTAGCAGAATGTCAACCAATGATGTAACACTCGTACTTGCGGTGCAGGGCCTCCTACCACAAGCTGTGCCACGAATGAGGTCATGTCTACATCCCATCGGTTC
>JALLBE010000990.1:0-12195 GCA_036939795.1 Thalassiosira mediterranea
ACGTGGAACTTGTACGTATGTAAAAGTTAGGTATTGTTCGCACTATTGTGGACTATGTATGTACATGCTGAATGGTACCTCTAGGTATGGTACATACGTACATATGGTACCTATCAAGTACCTATCAGACGTCTTGCCGGATGGAATAAAATGAAGAAGAACACGTTGTCCCAGGTTGTCCTGCCCCGCCCTCCGTTGCATGCTGATCGCTGCTGGCAGCATAGCAACATCAATGTTTTTACGACTCAAGGATTTCCGCTCTGCAGTCTTCGTCAGGCACGCAGGCACGCTTCAGGCTTCGGGGGGTTGCATGTTGCAATGCGGTTGTAGATAGAGCTAGATGTAGCCGTTGCATGCATTTCACATTATTTTGGCCAGCGATTGTCATCGCTGCATTCTCATATCATAGCCGAACCACCATATAACTACCTCATCCTTGCAAGGGCGGGGGTCTTCCTTCAAATTGTCACTTCACCTACTTCGGCAATCCACTTCAGAACCATGGCTCGAGGCAACAATGCAAACCGGGTGCGGGCTGGCAATCAATGCAACAATATTTCGCACAAAAAGAAAAATGAACCCAATCCTGTCCAAAGCATCCAAAACATTCATGAGGCGATCGAGCGCCATTGGGAGTCCATGCCGAGCCAGGCGAAGTCATTTCTCCTTGACGCGCCTGATACCGTTAGCCTACACAAGCTTGCCAAGTTTTGGTCATCTCCCTTGGTGATGGAATACACCCGCGGCGGAATCGCCGGGAGCGTATGCGGCGCATCGTGGTTCATCGCTCTCAACTATATGAAGATAGGAAGGATATCAGAGGCCAGGGCTCTCACACTCAATGGTGCTTTCCTGCATCAATGTTGCGTAAGTTCTCTTAGCCCTGATCATCCCGCTTGCTCGTGTTCGTTGCTCCGTTCATCATATTTCTAATAGACTACTCGATCCTCGATCATTCATGATCTTCACAGAACACGGCTATTGAAACTATCGTTGAATTGTGTGGTCCAAACTTCGACACACCTGTAAAGGACTTTCGGGTGCCACTGTTCAGCAAGGGATTCTACGCTGTGCGTGCCCCTCACACGATGCAAGAGTATCTTCAGAAAGGTCTCCCTGAAGAGTATCAGCACATGATGGCTAGTTTTGTCAACATATCTGACCCCACCAATGTCATGAACTATGTTGGTCAAATCGGAGACGACTGGAGTGGTACATCTCCGAGTAGTCAGAAGAGGCAAACTTCAAAAGTGCCTGGAGGATCCCAAATCCAGCTCATCTTGGTAGATGGCGAGAACGAGAATGATCAACACATCTGTGACATCGGGTCGTCCACAACGCTCAAGAATCTCTTCAATGACTATGCTGAAAAGCGAGGTGTATCTCTCAGGTCTCTTCGTTTCTCGTACGGCGGCAAGACTCTGTTTTTGAGCAGTGTGGGTAACAAAACCCCAGATGAGATGAACATGCAAGATCAGGACATAATCAATGTTCACGATTCTAGCAGGCCTGGTGATACTAATGCTACGTCTCCGAAAGCCAAATTTAACTCCAACAAGAGTAAGAAATCAAAAAAATCCATGAAAAAATCCAAGGTTAAAGGAAAGAAGCAACAGAACAAACAAGTGGAGCCCACTATTACTCTTGAAGAGTACAAGTCTCAGCACAGTGTAAAACTGTCCAAACTCCATGACGAAGTGCAGCCACAGCTCAAGGAGATCAGGAATAAGTTGAACGCAATGGATCTTGAACGTCAACCGCGGAAGCAAAAGAGGAAGAATGCATCAAAGAAGAAGTCAAAAGTAACACAGGATCTCTCTGTCTTGCCAAGCCCCGGCGTGGGTGGCAAAGCTGGAAAACCATATTTCTTGGTCCAGGTAGGCGAGGTGCAGAACTTGTACAAAACAACAAAGCGGTCTAATCTCTCTTCGCAAATCAGTTCATGTACCCCACCTATGTTGGATTTGCATGGCTGCTCAAGAGAGGAAGCTCTTGGGAAACTCGATGAAAGTCTCAAGGTCTGGGTGGATATTGCGATGCAGGGAAGCTACCCATTTGTTATTGGAGCGTCGATCATTTGTGGTTGTGGAAGTCAGACTTTATCTGAGACTGTGCAGGAATGGATCAAGAACACAAGACAGGTGTGCAATGCCCCGAAAAATTCATGAAGATATTGGTTCCACCAAGTTGTTGTTGTTTGACTATTGCTACTAGTAGATGTACATTATTTTGTAAATACATAAGAAGTGTTCAAGGAACCTTTTGGTGCAATCAATGGATGATATTGATAAGTCTACTGCAGTTGGTCCCTCCGAAGATTTTTGTGCCGAAAAAGTGAACGATATTCCTTCTGATGTTCAACAGATCAATATTCGAAAATGGGTATGAGATGTACCATGAAACTAGTTGTGCTGGGAACTGTTTCTTGGTTGAGCGTGGAGTGATTGCTTCTCTGGTGCTGGGTTAAAGTGTCGCAGCATATCCTTACACCTTTGCTTTGTGATTGTGCCATCCAAGTATTCATGCGTGACAATGTCCAGGACATCATACCATATTGTACTGGAGTTGTTGTGTGATTGAGATTGCATGGAAAGTTGGGCAAGCAAACAGCTTTTGAGAACGCTGTTTTTAGGTCGGCTGCTGTCCAATGGTTCGAATGTGATCGGAACATGCTTACAGTTTCCATGAGAACAGCTGTTTGTTGCGAACGCTACTATCGTAGGTAATGGCTACCAAGAAGCATCATTCTATCGTTCTTGCACCATGCCATAGATATTGTGTATGGCGATGAACACAGACTAATGGACAAGATATCGGACGGCGTGGTACTGGAGTTATGTGTGATTGAAGGGAAAGTGAAAAGCGATTGGCTTTGAAGAACGCTTCTGTGAGTACCATTCTTCTCTCTCTACCTCTAGCTCTAGGCAAGGAGCGGCTTTTGTTCAGGTAGGTATGCCATCCAATGATTCGTACTATCATTTTCATCTTCTACTTATGTAGAATGAAGCAATATTATGTTGCTTCGGGTCTGCTCACCAGCGATAGCAGCAGTGTATTGCAACAGCGCCGCAAACAATCGCCTGGTTTAGTTCATCATGCTTCCGCCATTAAACATGAGACAGCGTTGCCAGCGTTGAGGCCGCTCTCGAGAGCGCCATTGAATGTTGACGTGGCCATGTGGTCCCCACATACGAACATGCCCTTGGGCAACCTTGCGCCCTGAAAGAGGTTGCAATCCCGTCCTCCGTGAACATTGGCGCATCTATCTTCTCCAAAATGGGCAGGTTGCGCATTGTTGATCACGTACACTCCCTTTTGCACCCATTTAGAATCATCTGCGATGTCGCCGGCTTGGCCGGGAAACCACGTCGAAAGCTGCTTCCTCACGGCGGCATCGAGGGAGGCGACATCTCCCGCGTGCTCTGATAGTGCTTTTTCTAGTATCGATACACTGCACAGCTCGAAACCATCTGGTGCATATTCTCTTTGAACGACCGATGGGAAGCAAACGTTGTTGACTGGGTACTCTTTAGTGTTCCGTCTTTGGTTTCCTTCTCCGTTCAGCACCAATATTGGATCTGCCAGAGGAGCAGGCGATCGGAAACTGTAGTAAATGCACCCTACGGAGCGCTCCTGTAGTGGTGGTTGCCCCTTAATTTCTGATGCCAGGCCATCGATGTCCTGTAGAAGCTTTTGAGTAACACCAACGTCAGTGGCGAGAACGACACTTTTGGCGGACAACGTGCGTTTGCCCGCCCTTTCTGAATTTACTTCCACGACGTATTCGCCCGTAGAATTGCCCTTTTCTCCATGCGTAATCGAGGATACTCTCGACCTAAGGCGTACGTCAACTCCAAGCCCTTTCGCCTTATCCCCCAGCTGGTCCGCGGCCGCCTGCATGCCCCCCCTGGGTAATGCCGTACTGCCAACCGTGAACATTTTCATCACGAAATGGAGCATGCGCGACGACTGATGTTCGAGCGGAGTGAGGTATATCCCCTCCAAAAAAGGAGCGAAGAAGGAGGATATGAACTCCTCCGAAAAGACGTACTTGTCCCTCAGGCAGGAGAGGGTATCCGTCTCTTCCATGTCGAACAGCTCCTCGATGCTCTTCATCATCACCGCGTAGAATAGCGGCAGGAGGCGCACTTTATCGCGGGGGCTGCCCACGGGAGATGCAATCGCCTTGAACACGTCTCTCCTCCTCCTCAGGGGGTCCGACACGCTCGCCAACTTCTCCCTTCCGGTCAACTTCACCTTCGCCCCCGGCCAGAACCGTTCGAGTCCCAGAGCATCGTAATCCAATAGCTCCTTCGATCGCGGATATTCCTCGATGAACACAGCGAAGCCACGGTCGAGGATGTACCCATCCTCCGTGTAGTCGCTGCGCACCCTGCCCCCGACGGCCGAGTCGGCTTCCAGCAATAATATGGATGGCTGCCGTCCGCTAGTCGAGGATTGTTGCTCAAAGTTATTGGCAGCTGTGATCGCGGCCGCCAGGCCAGATATGCCTCCGCCGATTACGCATAGATCGACTAGACGTATCGTGTGCCATAAAGTTCAAGGTGGAATGTCCGTGAGATGCAAATATCACATGAGACAAACGTCTTGTGTCGTTTTTCATCGCTGCAATGAGATCCAGAAAATCTCACGTCCGGCGGCGGGTCTGTGTAGAATACAGGTGCTGGTGATACTGCCATAGCTCCAAACGCCGCGCGATACTTGTCCTCGCGTGGCTTGAACCAAGCTTGGCCCGTTCTCGAACTACGGGCATAGTGTCAAAGCCAGGATCAATGCCTCGGGGAAGAAAAGCATGACGAGCATAGAGCAGTCCACCCAAGCGTTGCTCTTACCTTCGGTAGCCTCCGTCGATAACTCGCCGTCAGACCGAGTCATCGCCACCCGAGTGGGTGGAGCTCCTGCCTCCACTCGTGCCACGGTCCTCCTCGATGAGGGCGACGCGAAGGAGTCCACCCCGGGGACAAGCAGCGACAGGAATGCCCATATCGATAGCAGGAGCGATGGAGACGTCATCGCGCGGCTGACGATTCGTCCGCGAGGCTCCTTTTGCTCGCCAGCTTGGCGGTTACAATCGACGGTCGCGGGCGGTGAAGAAAATTATGAGCACTGGGGTTAATTTGCATAGTAAGTGATCAGGCCGCCTAAATTTTTACCTTGAATAATAATTAACCCTTTTCTAACCACGGCGAAGTAAAACAAAAAATCGTCGATCCTCTAACAAAACGCTTGATATTGCACTCTCACAAAAATGGCACCAACGCGCACCTCTCGTTCGGCCGCTTCCGATCGTCAACCACCACAACTCTCTGACATACTTTTGGCCGTTGCCGACGCCCGACGCCCGACGCCACGGCCCACGGCGAAGACTCTGGTATCTAGGCGACTTCCTCCCTCCTCCGCTGCCAGCTGCCATGGCCGCGCACTCCTCTTCGCGCCGCTCCCTCCTCGCGGCTCTATGGTGAGACGACTTAATTCCGACGGCTGCCGATGCCGTTTGGCTCCCGCTCCTCGCCGTCCATTGCCTCGGTCTAACCCGGCACGCTCGCGCGTCCATGCCATCTCGCTCTCTCTCACTCTCGATCGCCCATCATCTCGCAGGTCCATCGTCGGCCTGCTCACGCTGGCGTCCTTCGTGGTCGCCATAGTCTTCGCCCACGCCTCCCACCAATACGGCTACGACGACGCCGCGGCGGCCGGGGGCGGTGGGGGCGCGGGATACGACGAATGGAACGACCGACGGCAGCGGGGGACGGGATCGGCCATCTCCGTCACCTCCCGCGCCATGGTCTTCGCGGCCATATGGACGGCGGTGCTTTCCGGCATACTGGTCATATTCGGGACGGTCATACTGGGCATACGGATGCCCACGGGGAAGTATTACGCCTGCTGCGCGGGGAACGTGCACAGGATGACGCCGCTGAGCCTGGGCGTGTTCGGGGGGAGCCTGCTGATGTTCGCCAATTTGACGCTCGTGTGCGCCATACTGTTCGGGGAGTTCGAGGTGAGAATGTATTCCATTGGGGGTTTCTGCATGCTCCCAGATGCATGCTGTGCGCAGCACAATTGTACCTCACACGACTTTATCTCTTCGCTACTGCGAGATAGATCCGGGACTTTAACTTCGGCGTGGGCGGACATCAAGAAAAGGAGGAGGAGAACGACGCCTACAACAACGACGGGAGCGACAACATCGTCGATCAATCCTCCCTCGCCTTCTCCATAATGTGCATCTTCTTCACGGTCATGTACGCCGCCTTCGCGGCGTTGATATTTTGGAACTCGAACCCGCTGCTGGAGGAGAGCGTGGCGGACGCGAGGGACGAGTCGATGATGCCCCCGGGGGGTAGGCAGGAGGTCAACAGCGCACCGGGGTACATCGGCGGGGATCGGTTCGGTGTTGGTCGGTCGTACGGAAAGGGAACCAACAACATTGAAGTCCTGTGATTTTGGGTGGTAAGACTTCGAGCTGATTATTTGCACTTTGTGGCACAGAGAGAGAGTATCGGTTGTGTCCTGGTCATGGGGTATTTATACCAACTGTCGCAGCAGTTGCCCAAAAACGATGGTTGCTGACTTCGAGTCATCCTGGCCGGGAGGCGGCCTGGAATGTTACCAACACTGCCGCTTACATTAAATGGTCCTATATCGCCGCTGGGATACTGCATCGAAATGGCACCAATGTAATCAACTTTTTACGTTGTAAGGTGTTTGAATCGCATGCTGGCTCGTCGCTCTGGAAAAGTATCAATGGGCGACCTCGCCGCTCAAACAAGGATGGATTTGCAGCAGACTATGGGCAATTATTAGGGCTTACTTGTCATGCCAGCTTGGGGTGTACCCTGTTCATAATAGTGAAATTGTAAATTGTGATGAATACCATAAGTATCTAGGATGGTCTTTTCTTTTGAATCCTATCTTTGTTGCTACCATACCTAATAATGCCCTGTATCTCGGCATACTGTGCTTGTCTTTCAGTGAGTATGGTACCTGACTTGGTGTCTAGGACCATTTCTCTTCATCAAACAGTGTTGTGTTCATCAAGTACTCTCTGCTCTGAGTCCCAAAGAGTCCCAAATGGACTAATGTCCTAGGCGATGCTTCCCTCATTAAGTGGTGCGCCTATCGATGTAGTCTCAGCCTCACCAATAGACCCGTAGTCATTGCGAATGGGAACTACGACGCGGAAACATGCAGCAGCTACCACTCCGCCAATAAGGTTCGTAGCTGCCACAATCAAACCATATCCTATATTTGAGAGTCCTCCTGCAATGCTGAGGCCCAACGCGACGGCTGGGTTGAAAGCAGCACCTGAAACAGGTCCAACCGCGATAGCACCAGACATTACGACGAGGCCGATGGCAAGTCCATAGTAGTGATTGTCTTCCACCTTCGGGTTCGTAGCCACAGAGAGAACTACGAAGCAAAGGACAAATGCAAAGATGCCTTCGGCGAGGAGGGCTTGAAGGTACGATGCCTCCTCTCCCATGCCAACCACCGAGAACGAGGAGGCGACGACTCCACCAACAAATCCTCCACCAATACCTCCTGCTACCTGGGCGATCATGTATACGAGCATTTCCTTGACCGACATGGCACCGCGAAGGGCTACTGCAAGCGAGATCGCAGGATTGTATCTAGTGCGCTCCCGACACCGGCCCGCCCGCGAAAACGATCGCGATGAGGATACCTCCGATCGCGACGGGAGCCAAGTCGGAGCCCCCGGAACAGGCGACTTGGATAGTGAAGACCAAGATGGCGGTGCCAATCAACTCGATGATTGTTTGGGGTAACATTGTATCAAATCAGTTGTTTCGCTGGATGGAAGATACGATTTATGGCATGGATAGAAGCTCGGACAGGTCGAAGGTACGATAGCTGGGACACACACAGGAAAGATCGTTTTCGTGCTGGTGTCCAGATCAGCTACTTCGACGAGATCTTGGTATCTAGTCAGTAACCTTCAGTAACGTAAGAAAGCTGACAGTGACAGGGATCTAGGTATGACTTGTGTCTGCTCCATCGCTGCACACATTTTCAGTTACAGACTCTCGGTACCGCTAGACCGACAGTCGGCCTGTAGGATTTGTACTAGGTCCTCAGATTTTACATAGTGACATATGCCAATAATATTGGCAGTCGTCGGCATACGTCGGCAGTCGTCGGCATTCATCGGTGGACCAAATGTCTAAAATAGTCACGGTTGAGACGTTTGCACTCTCATCACTATTGATGTCCTGTGTATGAGATTCGCTTGTAGGTACGATACATCTCTAAATTCATCGGTGTGCGCTCGGAGTTGACTCGTGGACATCCACGATCATCATACGAGCGATTCTACCTACGACCATCGGAGCAATCGTACCGAGAGTCTGTATGTAGTTCGAAGTTGTCAGGCTCTCGAAGCCCAGCTGCTCGAAGCGCATATTGTGTAGTCGAGAGGCCAGTGAAGGAAGCTGACGTTCTCATGGCCCATGATGACACAGGGCAAGAGACCGCATTGTAGATACCTCACCAACAAGCCAACAAGTACTTGACCAGTAGTTGACGACGTACGATACACAATAAAAGGCTTCCATCCTGACTCCGCTCTCGCCCCGCGGCTCAGAATTGCATTGCTTGCATCACGCACACGAACGCTGATGCAGAACGCACCTCTCTCTCTCTCTCTCTCTAGAGAGCTTGTCTAGAGAGAGCAGCTTTGTTAGCATTGGGCCAAGTGGGCGGCCGGGGGGCAATGGCGTGATGTTACGGAGCGCTGTATTTAGGAATAAGTATGTAATTTAGCGGCATCGCCCATCAAACTTATCGGCCTCCCATTCCAACTCCCAAATCCCAAACCTCGAAGCTCAAAGCTCAAATCGCCAGCGATCGGGCGCAGCGGCGCAGCGCCGATTTGTGGCATGTGCAGCGATCGGGGGCGTCCGCATCCATTCTCTCATTGACTCTCACATTTCATTATCGTCTACGCTGATGTCCGAGCCTGTCTGAACGATGGCTTCTAAAAGCGACGATTTGCCTGTCAGCGGCGAGCTGCTTCGCGAGGTCCACGAGAACTACTACGCTATCGTAGACGACTTCGTCTCTCAACAATTGGCGGACAAACTGCTGGTCGACGCCGAACGTCTCTTCTCGGATGGACATTTCCAGCAACACTATTTTCAATTTGGGGGGGTCCTGCTGAAGAAGCCAAACGTAAGCCGGATTGATAATCCTCGCAATATTTCCTGCAAAACGTCATTTCTACTCAAGTCTCATAATCCCGCGTCGAAGGTATTCGAGCTTGACCTATCAGATCCTAGTAAACTCGGTGCATACAACTTGGGAGTGTGGAAGGATGTAATTTCCAACGTTGGTCCCACGTTTGTGGGGCAAATGGACAAACTAGACCGTGCAGAGTCGACTTCGTCATCGCTTTCCCTGCAGACCACGACGCCACCTGCAATCAAACTTCAATTGAACACTGGAGGAGGTAGCTTCCCGTGGCATTACGACAATCCTGGACCACCCAACCAACGAATCCTCACGTGTGTGATTTATCTCAATCCCAACTGGAGGGAAGGAGATGGGGGTGAAATCGTGCTGTGTCCGTTTTTATCAAAGAGCATCGTCATACCTCCAATGCACAGGCGTGCTGTCTTTTTCTACAGCGATCGCATTTTGCATCGGGTATTGCCTTCCAAGATGAGGAGGGTGTGCTTCACTATGTGGTGCAATGGGACGGAAGTCAATGCAAAGAAAGACGTGATGCTATCAAAGGATGTGCTCCAGTTCACGAGTTATGATGAAGCCCAGCGGTTCTTTACGAAATCGCCACTGCAAAGAGTTTTGTCGAGAGCAGTTTACAATGATGAGTATTTGGAGTCACTGTTGCAGTGCATTGTAAGTGACAACAGCCAAGCTGGTGGGGCTGATGGAGCAGCCGAAGGGGTGACACAAGAGGAGAGAGATAAGCTGGTGATGCAACACAATGCCAGCGTACAAGGGATAGTGACAAAACTTCGACCGTTGATCGATGAGTTCAGAAGAAGGAAAAGCTCATAGCATGATAGATGTGATGCAGTATGGTTTGGATTCGCACCTGACAATTGCCACAGCATGGGGAACAATACAAATGCTCCTGGGTGTAAGTATGCGAACCAATATTAATGATAGCGCATTGGCTGAGTCTGTCGAATAATAAGTCTCAAGGGTTGACAATTTTATGCTATGTGTATTGCCCTCTAGCCCAGGGACATTCATTTAGATTGAGCAGCGCGTCCAAACTGTGTGTGTTCGCCACACCGTAGCCAGAGTGGACCCTTCGATTATTTCGTAATGTACAATTTTTTGACAATCCACAGTTGTAGAGCGCCTCATTCCTGCCTCGCCATCATCACACGACGTCGTCGCCCTCGAGCCAATAATCCTCCCCGTAATCGAAGCATATCTCCTCCCCCTCCTCGATGTCCCTATCGGCCATGAACCACACCTTGGGCAACCCGTCGTAACTCTCGGGTACGCTCTTGGGATACACGTTGTTCGCCGGCGGACTGGCGTGGTTGATGAATCGAGTCCACAGGCTGTGGTACTCGTCCTCGGCGTCGACGTATATCCTCTTCTTGGGGGCTTTTTGGGACCCGTCCTCTTCCCGACGTCCGAAGCGGCCGTAGTTGTCGCTCCCGTCCGGCAGGTCCACGCCGTAGAGGTAGCATCCCGTGAGGGTCTGTCCCCTTTCGAGACGGCTCTGTATCCACTCCCTGTCCTCGTCCGTGAGGGTGTCCTGGAGGGAGGTGAGGTAGCGGCGATCCTTCACCTCCTCGGACATGAGCTCGCCCTCGTAATAGCCCACGAGCTCGCCCTTGGAAATGGGCTTGTGAGTGATGACGCCCAGGCCCTTGCCGGGAATGGGACGGAGGGAGAGGTAGTCGGGGAGGCTCTGGCGGGCGGGAGTGTCCATGGGCACTTCCGGCACTGCCAGGTCTCCCTGGACGTACGACTCTTCCACGACCTGATTAGACATGCCTGCATCACTTGATACTGCAACATTGTCATAAGATGTGGGCATCGCCGACAGGGTCGCCGCCACAGTCTCAGCCTCGCTGTATCCTACCCCTCCGCCAACATGATTGCTAGGCGAGTCCGAGTAACCTCCAGTTGCTCCGGTGCTCTGCTGCCCGCGCCTGCCCTCGTGTTCCGGAGCGAACATGGAGAAGCTGTCGAAGGTGGCCCGCCTCTCCCTGCCCGTCATCACCGAGCGCCTGGCCAGTTGAGAGCCAATCGCGACGCCTTGGTTCGGCTGACCAGCGAGCCGCCCCAGACCGGAGCGCTGGCTCGGTTCCACGGCGGCGGAAGGAGGCTGCCTCTGGCCGGTCCTGCCGCGGGGTTCGTGGGCGGGCGCAAAGGGCGAGAAGGCATCGAAGCCCGAGCGCCTCTCTCTTCCCGTAATGACGCGGCTGTTGGCGCCGTTGCCGTACTGTTGGAACTTGTTGTTGTCCCCGTACCGATAGTCGTTCTGGCCTTGGCTGACGGCAGGTGTGGCGACCTGCTGCGATTCCTCGTAGGAAGACTCGACGTGCCAATCGTCGTTGTCCGACGAGGGCCAGGCGCTACCCAAGCCGGGAGCGCCCGGAGGCGACGATCGCTGCTGATGTTGCTGCTGCAGGGCGGAAGCTACGTACTCGCGATCGACGTTGATGCCGTAGAACGAGTCGTCGGAGGCCACGCCGTTGGCGGTGCCCGATGCGGTGTCGAAGGCCGTGGACGACAGTGCCACGCGTGCGCGACCGGTCGCTAGTCGACGATGGCTCGCCGCCGGCCGGACGACGGAGAGGGCGCTGGTGAGGAAGGCGTCGTCGTCGAACCGCGCGAGAGCGAGGAGGACGGCCGCCGCCGTGGCGCTGGAGGGAGCCATGGTGATGGCGCCGAGGGCAGAGCGAGGACGTCGAAATGAAGCGAGGCGAGCGTGCGTGGGAGCGGAGCGGAGGCAAAACGGAAAGGAGAACATTGCCATCTTGACATCAGATGAGTTTGACCTGGTGATGACATCATCATCCACGTAGGAATAGTACGGGATAAGAATATTTCAGATACTTTTCCCATTGATGTGAGTTCATCGATAGGGCGGGGGCTAATTAAAGATTCAGTTTGTGTATCAATTAGGTGCTCAGAGGGGGGGTGGGGGGTGCATTTCCAGCC
>JALLBE010000991.1:0-12183 GCA_036939795.1 Thalassiosira mediterranea
CTACTTCAATTCTCCTCCACACTTGCGTCCTCTACTTCGAATGAACGAGTTGACGCATCTGACTGCATGGTCCACACGTCGTACGGACCGTTGGTGCTACCATTGTCCATAGGCCACCCAGGCCACAGTGCATCATCGGACCCGGTAATTGAACGATCTGGTCCATACATCGCAGCTGGTGGTACAGACCAACCATCAGGCTTGTCCTCGACTGTGCCCGTCTGTGCGGAGTTGACGTCAGCCTTGTTGTTCCTGCCCGTTAGCTTGGCAAAATTGCCACGGTGTGTCCAACGCTTGGGGCTTTGACCTACGTGGGATACAACGTGAGGAATAGCCTGACAAATGCCGACAACGGTGACGACCTTTGTTCCGTTGACGATGATTTCGAGTGTATCACAATCGGGATCGTAGCGGCAGTTCTCGGTGTTCGATGGCATCAGACGCTTGTACGAGCCATCGCAACTACCCCAGTCGACGTCCCTGATCACCTTGTCCTTGAGACATCCACTGATCAGCATCTTGGCACGGACATCACGCTTCAACGCGATGATCTGGGTCTCGATCTTGATGGCTTTCTCAGCGGCATCGACCTCCACGGCACCCGTCGTGACAACTCCAGCGACCTCGGGCGTCTCCGTTTCTTCAGGAGGATCCTGGGCAATGGCCTTCATCTTGTACTGACGTCCACGTGCGGCACGACGAGCAGATCTAGTCCTTCCTTTTCCGCTCATCTTTTCTCTGATGATGATGATAGGAGCACGACGGCAATGGTCTCTAGCGGCGATGACAACTTGCAGAATTTTGTGATAGCGGCGGAAGCGGCGTGCCTTCGTTTGCAATCGAACGCGATCTTTGGCGGCTGGCTGCGGCGGCATTGCTTCTTTGTTCTCGCGGGCCCGCGCCAACATCTGATGGATTTTCAGCTACTGATTCCTATGCATATTTGATGTCATATCTTGTGGTCTTTGATGACGGCGCGTGGCACATGGCAACAATGGCCTACAATCAACAACTGACGGTGGCAAGCATGCAAACGGCGGTTGACGGCGGCAAAATGACAATGATTCGACGGCGGCGGCAATGGTCTCACAATCTCACGATTGCACCCCGATATCGATCTACCGACCGGCCGACCGACACCTCCAGCTACCATGCCTCCTACGAACCGCCGCCAGCACTCCCGTCGTCGTCGCGACCAAGCCTTGGCTGACAGCAATCCACCTGATGTGAATGCTGATGCCAACGATGGCAGCAGGGCCGATGACGAACGCAGCACCGGACGGAACAGCGCGGCAGCGAACTCTACTGGATCTCGCGGCTCTCGTGGCTCCCGTGGCTCCCGTGGCAATCGCAGCACTCGGAGCTCTCGATCCCAGCAGCCGCCCGTTGACAACGTTCATTATCAGCAGCCAGCTGACAACGTTAGCCTTCTTGTTGATGGACAAATCCTCTCGGATATTGACGAGCATAACCCAGCTCAACTCTCCAATGCTCTTCAGCCTAGCGGCTCCATTACCAACAACAGTACTACCAGCCAGCGTACGGCCACTGCTTCCAACAATCACGCAGCTGTTGCTCAAGGTCTCGTCTCTGTGACGAATACTACACGCAATGGTGATGCTCGCTCTCGCCGTACCCAACGTTCCCAGGGTTCTCAGCGCTCGAGCAATGGTGTGCACTCTGGCAGCCTTGGTGTTGCATCTGAGACCGAAGATGATGGCTCTCGTGCAAGCACTCGTGCAAGTTCGATCCACCGTCTCAGCGAGCTTATGGAAAAGAGCATCATTGCCAACGAACGGATGTTTCACAACCTTACGACGGCAATGGCATCGCAGCAGCATCAAGCCACATCGAATGAGGAATATCGCCGACCATCGTCTGCTCCTGCCAAGGTACCTCTTCGCATGTCATCGAGTGGTATGCAGCTGATCAACACTGCTCCTGACTTCTCCCAGAGCTTTGCTCCTGCTTCTGGTTTTGAACCATCTCCGGATGATGATAAAACGGACTATCAGTCGGAGTCTTCACACAAGAAGCCAGCCCTGGATGAAGAGGACTATGATAATGATCCGGGTCGCCATTCCTACGATGCTCGTTTGCCAGTCCAGACGCCTCCCGAGGTTATCAAAATTTTTGGGAAAGACTATCAGACCAGCCCGGCTACATTTGCCCCCGGTGACCATGCATACTGGCGTATGCTCAACGATTTGATTCGCCTTGTTGAGATCAATTCAGTGATGCACCCCACACCACTCAAGCCTCAAGCTACTTATTCCTTCAAGACGATCGAATCTGGATCGGAGCATACTGCTCGCCATTCGGACATGTTCATCCCTGTTGCTAATGGCAATGTTCTGATCAATCCTGCTGCTGCTGTGAGTGTGATCGAATCGATGATGGATCTCAATGATCATCTCTCCAAGGGTGTCAATCCTGAGCTATCCAACGAGGATCTCTACCGATTCAACAAGTTCAGGCAAGAGGAATTCAAGGCGAGCACGTTTTTGACGGCAATGCAGACCGAAGAGCTTCAAGGCGACGAGCTACCTGATTTCGAGACGTGGTATAATTCAATGGGCATTCATCTCACTGCTTCCCACAAATCCAACATCAGTTACCTCCCCAGTCTTGCCTCCCTATCTCCATCGAAGAGCATCCGTGATCATATCTATCCGCCAGTCACCTACAATGCATATGGCCGCGCAGTTACTCATCTCAACTATATTGGGACACTAGTGCACAAGGCTATGACCCAGAGCACGGTATTTGCCAAAGCTCCCAAGGCTGCGTATCATCTCTCCAATGTGATTCATACCACTACCGATGGATGGTCCGTACTTGATCATTTGGCTAAGTCGATCATGCCAACGCTTGGAGCACTCGGTATTGATATCGACGAATTGATCAAGACGCTCGCCGTGAGCAATGGAATGCAACTGCACGAATTCTTAGCCAAGGCTTCGAAGATCCAGCAGACAATCAATATTTCTGGTGTCAACCCAAGTCCTAATGCTCTCATGCATCGGTTTTTGTCGGAACTCATGAGATGTGAGAACATTGCACCATTGATGGCGACCAAGAATCATGATTTCAAGACTTTCCTGGCCTCCCATGGATACTCTGCTCTGTACCATCAGGAAACGGTTACCTCTTTGTCTCAATATCTTCTTCTTGGCAGCCCTCCTAATGTGCTCTCTGTTCGGAATGCTCAACAACTGTCTGCACCGATGATTCCACCTC
The DNA here is from genome assembly GCA_036939795.1 of Thalassiosira mediterranea. Taxonomy (NCBI): domain Eukaryota; phylum Bacillariophyta; class Thalassiosirophyceae; order Thalassiosirales; family Thalassiosiraceae; genus Thalassiosira; species Thalassiosira mediterranea. The sequence goes on from JALLBE010000991.1 coordinate 3,241, forward strand.
AGTTCAATTCTTCTGGTTTCAATCGACCTTAGCTAGCTGCAATGGCGATCACTCCTGCTGCAAATACCAAAGATGATGGTACTGTATCAGATGATCTTCCGACGGATGTCACCACGGAATTTGATTCTGAGCTTCGAGCATCAGTACCACTTGTTTTCAAGGCCATGGGAATTGATATTTCTTCTCTTGACTCATCTGTTCCCAATCTTGTTCTGAAAGCAATGCAATCCAACTTCAAAGATAGGCCCAAACCTTCCCGTGAACGTTGTAAGGCATGTGGTGGTCATCATGACACAGATCGTTGTTATGCACGTGGGAAGGCATTCCAGCCTGACTGGCTATGCAAGCAGATCGAGCAGGTCAATGCTACTGAGGGTTCAGAACCTAAACGACCAATTGATAAGGCAGCACCTCCTCCTCCTTTTATCTCTTCAATGGGACTTTCATACAAGGCTATGGAGCTACCTGCCTCTTCTTCTGATCAGGTTGTGCAATGGTCCTTGACGGATGATATCTTTGAATACAAATCGATGGAACTACCAGTGACTGATCCTGGTGCTGATGTTGTACAATGGACACTTGATGATACTGAATTAGAAGATGTCGAGGGACTCCCAGATGATACAGAGACTCCCCTTCGGATGCATACACTTCGGACAGCTACTGACTTGTCAGTGACTCTTGGTAAAATTGCTGCTCAGATGGATGAATCCATTGCATCTAACAACCTCCAAGTCGATCCTCAATATGCTGTCCTTGACATGAGGAACTACGATCCATCCAAGTCGGAATCTACAGCTGACCCTGCTACCCCTCTCACAGTCTCTGATTACTCAGTGTTTGGACAGGATGCCCAGGTAAACGCCTAAGCCCTATTCACGACTTGTCACGCGGGAAGATCATCAAGACTCTTTTCCGAGTGGATAGTGGCGCGAACATCATCGTGGCAGATAAGAAGGAATACTTCCGCCATCTTGTGCTCAAGCAGTTTGACGTCTCTCTTGGCGCTGGTGCACGAGGACAATTTGCTGGAGTAGGCCAGATACTTGCCACTGCTCCTGAAGCTCCCGGCTTCCTTTTCATACTTTATCCTGCATTTTATGCTCCGAATGATTCGACATGTACATTATCAGGGGGTGCTCTACAGAAATGGATGGGCTTTGAGAAAATTCTTTTGAATACTTGGGTCGACGTTTCTTTCAAGCATCGCTCTGGAGCAGAATTCATACTTCCATGCACAACCATCAATTCCATCGATTACATTACACTTCATATTCATTCTACATCTTCCAAAGCTCGAAATAGCATGCATAGTCTCCAATGCCGAGCCATGTCCTTACAACCAGCATCCATCAACAACAGCATTCTTCGAGGCACTCCTATATTGACCTTCCAATTGCATATATCCTACGGACATCGCTCAGTGGCTACTTTACAGCAAATGATTGATGATGGCTATATCAAAGGTTCTATTTTTCCCTGCAAACTTGCTCCGTTGCCTGGACGATGCCCAATCTGTGACGCTGCCGGCTTGACAAAATTGAGGCGAGGTCCCCTAGTGGACACGACAGAGCTACCTGTTGGCTCACGATATCATGTTGATTTTACATTTTTCAATGTGACTTCAATCCGTGGCTTTACTTCTGTCTTGGTCATCGTGGAAGCAACGGAACGTTACCTCTGGTTCTTTCCGTGCAGGCACAAATCTGCCCCTATTGATCTGTGTCTCTTCTTCTTTGCATCTTTGCGACGTCAAGGCCAGCCTGTCATCAACATCAGATCTGACGAGGATGGTGCCCTGATCGGCAATACTGAGTTCTGCAAACTCATGTACAAAGATCTTGGTGTCACACTCCAAGGCACTGGTGGCTACGCTTCTAACATCAATGGAGCAGCGGAGACCCCTCATCGAACGATGAAACGTTCCATTCGGGCCATGCTAATGGGTTCTAACCAACCTGATCCCTTCTGGTGTTTTGCTGGCCAATATGCGGCTCAGATCTATAATAATTGCACCAACCGTTCTACTGGTCGCCCACCGGCTCTACGATACTCCAAGCGATTGATTCCACCCAGCAAGATCTATCCATTTGGCGCAAGAGTGAAAATCATCAAGGACTTACCATCACAACGTGCTCTGAGTGCTCGCTCTGCTGGTGACCCTCGTTCTTTCTCTGGTGATTCCATTTTTCCCAGTGCTACTGAACGTAACAGCTCTTTTGATGGTGTGTTTCTCGGTTACAGCTCAACTGATGCTGTTGCTCTTGTCTACAAGCAATCTGATACTGGCAATCGTGTTCGTCGGGTACATCATCTGGTCGTTGACCCTCATGGACTCTCTACGAGTACGTCTGATGCTCTCCTCCCAAATGAGTATCTCCTACGAACCGTTCACAACTCTGTTTTTACTGGCAAGGACGAATCAACAGCGACTGCTAATTTGTTGGAACTTGAGCATGACTTACAGAAATCGGGGCTTGATTACGTTGAATCCCTATTTGATCCTGATGACTGTACATCCTTTGAGGTAACATTACCACCTCGTGGACGATCCATCGGCATGACTCTCTCTACTGATGAAGATTATATGCTTCCCTTTCTTGTCAGAATTGACCCTGATGCGGCAATTTATTCTCAGATTCCACTTCAGCATCATTTTTGCAAGAGTTGGATTATTCAGATTCAGAATGAACGTCCTCTCACAGGCAATGGTACCAAGGAGATCTTACAGCAATTCCAAAAGGATACCCCACAACAAATTGTCATTACCTTTGCTCCTATGTCAAATCCTGTGCGGCATAACTATCAGAATTTTCGTGCGATCTTTGACTCTTGCACTGGTTTTGAACAGGCTCACATGGCTGTTCTACCTGCTAAACCTCAAGTCTTCAAGACCTTTTGGGAATGCCTTAATGGACCGGATCGGGATCATTGGAAGCAAGCTGCCTTCTCTCAGTATTACAAGAATGCAAAAGTTGGTCTCTTCTCCCAGCCCTTTCCCCGCGAACGTGTTCCTCCTGGCAAAACTGTCCTACCTTCTGTCCTAGCTCCTAAGGTCAAGAACAAAGGCGCAGACACATATCAGTTTGTGGCACGTCAATGTGCGAATGGCAGCAAGCAGGAGAAGGGAATTGATTATGACCATAGTTGGTCACCTACCATTGGTGCAGCTCCACTTCGTACTACTCTTATTTGGGCAGCCACCTACTGTCTTACTCTTGGCATCATGGATGTGGTCAACTGTTTTCAGAATACTATTCTTGATCAAAAAGACCGTGTGGGTGTGGTGGTCACTTGTCCTCCTTTCTATCTTGATTGGTTTCAGCGTGAATATCCGCAGTACAAGTTGGACAAGTCACCCTCTCGGAAGTATGTCCTTGAAGCTCTCAAAGGCTTGCAAGGTGATAGCAAAATTGGTCGTCTCTGGTATCAACTCAAGCGGAAGCTCTTTCTCAAGTTTGGCTTTGTGCAATGTCCCACTGAACTTGCCCTTTACAAGTACTCTCGTCCTGGTGAACTCATGATTGTGAACACGTCGACGGATGATTTCCTGTGTGCCTACAGTGATGTTTCTCTTTTTCGAAGTCTCGAGACCTTCTTAAAGAAACACTTTGACATCACAACTGAGGAGGGCAGCATCTTGCATTATTTGAATTTACGGCTTGTCCAATCTGGCTTAGGTGTATCCTTTGATCAAACTGATCACATCAAAAGCACCATGATTGACTTTGTCTTTCCTCCCGAACATGTGGAGCATGAGCCAAAGAAAGTGCATACTCCATTTCGCACTGACAACCAATATGAGATTGACCTCGCGGAGACACTCCCAGCTACGCCTGAGCAGCTCATGGCTCTGATCAAAAGATATCGTGGTACATACCCTCAGTTGATGGGAATGCTGCAGCATGTTTACGTTTGGTCACGATGTGATCTTGGCTATGCCTGCACTCGTCTCTCTCATTATACTCAATCACCAAGTGCGGCTGCTTTTGCGGGTGTTTATCGAGCCTTTCGCTATCTTGCCACCCATCCTCATCGTCCCATTATGTATCCTCGCAAGACCATTGATGGATTTCATACTCTCCGTGTCAATTTTGACCCGCCGAAGTTTGAAGAGATTCAGTTGCCAAACGGGCTCATCATGATGGTCGATAGTGATCATGCACGCGATATCGTCACTCGTCGATCGTGCAACTCAGTTCTCATTCTCATGCTCGGCGTTGTCGTTGACTATCAGAATGGACAAGACAGATGTGTTGCTATTCACTCCACTGATGGCGAAGTACGTGGTGTTTTCAAAGGTGTCAAACGTGGTATTTATCTCCAAGATATTGCTGAGTTCCTCGGCACCCCAGACAGCCTCGACAAACCCTCTCCATTTCGGCCGATGACGATTTTTGCTGACAGCCAACCTTGCATTGATATTCTCGAAGCCAAGACGGTTACTACTCGTGTCAAACACATTGCAGTACCAATTCATTTCATTCATGACAAGATCCACGAAGGTCGCTTTGCTATGCAAAAGATAGGAACGCATCTCAATGCCAGTGATTCAGGTACCAAACCTGTACCCATTGCAACTCATTTTCGACAGTACGATTATATTATTGGCGCTCGATTCTACCCTTCTGCCTCGACGGAGCACTACAAGCTTTTGCAACTCGACACCTTTGTGCAGTCGCCATATGCACACACCTCAAAAATTTCTGATCCAGTGGATTCTCCTCGGTCTGTTGCTGCTGTTCCAGCTGAAAGTACTCTCGCTGAGCTCGACGAACTTCCACCGATTGAAAAGTGATACACTCTATGCATTTCATGCTTGTTACATTTTGTTCTTTACAATAATTTATCTCTATATTGCAAAGAGGGGGAGAAGATGTGGTACCTTCCAGTTTCCACAGGTTTTCCTGAGGCCTACAGTTTTCCTCTCTGTTTTAAAACCAAGCAGACCCTCAAAACGATAAGATAGAGCTCATAGTTTTTCGGTTTGCTGTTTGCGTTTTTCACAGCACGGAGTTGGCCCGTAGTCCAATCCGCCACAGGTCCGGATAGACCTCACCTGGTTATGAGCCTCTAACGCAAAGCGTCGTTATTGGTGTAGGAGTGGAAGAGACGATGCCTTCGTGGCATCGCGTTGGATACGTCGTCGAGAAGTCCCTTTGATTCGGTACGTTCTCGAACTCGAGGTTGCAAAAATTTTCGAATGAAGCTACCTCCGAGTGCAGCCTCGGCGTAGGCGACCGCCCCTTCGTGTAGGCGGCCCCGCCGATGGCCTCGATGATCGTCTGGATCGATCCTTCTTTGACTTTTGGGTTCGTCAAGCCCATTTAGACTTCCAACATCTCTTTCACGAGCTCGATTTTGAAGCGCTCGCTTCTCGATCCTCAAATTTTCAACTTCTGCATCGCCCTGGTGTTGGCAACCGATGGTGAATGGTACCGCGGCTGAGCTTCATCTTCGAAGCTGGAGATGTAACCACCTCTCCTCGTCTTGTTTCATTCGTGAGCATTGATTCGTTTTCATTCTCGAGATCGATCAACACGCTTCGAACGAACTTGATTGCTGCTGTTCTACTTTATTCATTGGCATCCTTCACGTTTCACCACCAACCCCAACGACTACTTATCGAAACAAAACGTGTCGGACGTGCAAAGTTGGATTTACTCATTATCTAAAAGCTCTCCTACAAGGTACATCTACGAAGAACCAGGGTTGCTTCGCGACTTTCACTCTTCGGAGTGCAGATAGATGTCACCGACCCATTGACCAACCTTCCTCAATCATCTAGCAACTAGGCCGGGGGAGACCTACTTCAATTCTCCTCCACACTTGCGTCCTCTACTTCGAATGAACGAGCAGAACAACGAGTCGACGCATCTGACTGCATGGTCCACGCGTCGTACGGACCGCTGGTGCTACCGTTGTCCATAGGCCACCCAGGCCACAGCGCATCATCGGAGCCGGTAATTGAACGATCTGGCCCATACATTTCAGCTGCTGGCACGGACCTACCAACAGGCTTGTCTTCGACTGTGCCCGTCTGTGCGAAGTTGAAGTCGGTGCCGCTCTTGTTGTTCCTTCCCGTTAGCTTGGCAAAATTGCCACGGTGTGTCCAACGCTTGGGGTCTTGACCTACGTGGGATACAACGTGAGGAACAGCTTGGCAGATGCCGACAATAGTGACGACCTTTGTTCCGTTCACGACGATCTCGAGCGTATCACAATCGGGATCATTGTGATAATTCTCGGTGTTGGATGGCATCAGGCGCTTGTACGAGCCATCACAACTACCCCAGCCGACGTCCCTGACCACCTTGTCCTTGAGACATCCGCTGATCATCATCATCATCTTGGCACGGACATCACGCTTCAGCGCAATGATCTGCGTCTCGATCTTGACAGCCTTCTCATCAGCATCGATTTCCACGGCACCTGTCGTGACGACTGCGGCGACCTCTGGCGTCTCCGAATCTTCGGGTGGATCTTGGGCGATGGCCTTCATCTTGAACTGACGTGCACGTGCGGCACGACGACCACTCCTAGTCCTTCCTTTTCCGCTCATCTTCTCTCTGGTGATGATTATATGAGCACGGAGGCAACGATCTCTAGCGGCGATGGCAACTTAGAGAATTTTATGGCAGCGGCGCGGCTTCGACGGCAATCGAATGCGATCTTTCGCGGCTGGCTGCGGCGGCATTGCTTCTTTGTTCTCGCGGGCCCGCGCCAACATTTGATGGATTTTCAATTACTGATTCCTACGCCAAACTGATGTCATATCTTGTGCTCTCTGACAATGGATGACGGCGCGTGGCACATAGCAGCAGAGGCATGCAATCAGCAGCTAGCTACGGTGGCAAGCATGCAAACGGCGGCTGACGGCGAATGACGGCGGCGAAATGACAATGATTCGACGGCGGCAATGGTCTCACAATCTCACGATTGCACCCCGATATCGATCTGCCTACCGACCGACCGATAGCCTCCAGCTACCATGCCGCCTACGAACCGTCGCCAGCACTCTCGTCGCCGTCGCGACCAAGCTCTTGCCGCCAGCAATCCACCTGTTGAGAATGCTGATGATGATGGGAGCAGGGCTGACGACGAACGCAGCACCGGGCGGAATAGTGCGACAGCCAATTCTACCGGCTCTCGTGGCTCTCGTGGCTCTCGCGGCAATCGCAGCACTCGGAGCTCTCGTTCCCAGCAGCCTCCCGTTGACAACGTTCATTATCAGCAGCCGGCCGACAACGTTAGCCTACTTGTTGATGGACATTTGCTCTCGGATATTGATGAACATCATCCAGCTCAGCCTAGTGCCAATCTGCCTGGCAGCTCCGTTGCCAACAACAGCACGGACAGTCAACGTACGGCTACTGCTTCTGGTGCCAACAATCAAGTTGCTGCTCAAGGCCTCGTCTCCGTTACGAACACAACGCGCAATGGTGATGCTCGCTCCCAAAGGACGCAACGTTCCCAGGGCTCCCAACGTTCGAGCAACGGTGTTCATTCTGGCAGCCTTGGTGTTGCATCTGAGACCGAGGATGATGGTTCTCGTGCAAGCACTCGTGCAAGCTCGATTCATCGTCTCAGCGAGCTCATGGAGAAGAGTATCATTGCCAACGAACGGATGTTTCGCAACTTTACCGAGGCAATGGCATCACAGCAACGTCTAGCTTCATCGAATGAGGAACACCATCGACCTTCGTCTGCCCCTGCCAAGGTACCACTTCGCATGTCATCGAGTGGAATGCAGCTAGTCAATACTGCTCCCGACTTCTCCCAGAGCTTTGCTCCTGCCTCCGGTTTTGAACCATCTCCGAATGATGATGAAGTGGAGCAGCAGTCAGAGTCCTCGTACAAGAAGCCAGCCCTTGATGAGCAGGATCATGATGCAGATCCAGGTCGCTACTCCTACGATGCCCGTTTGCCGGTCCAGACACCTCCAGAAGTTATCAAAATTTTTGGAAAGGATTATCAGACCAGCCCGGCCACGTTCGCTCCTGGCGATCATGCATATTGGCGCATGCTCAACGATCTAATTCGTCTGGTCGAAATTAGTTCAGTGATGCATCCCACACCACTCAAGCCTCAGGCTACCTACTCCTTCAAGTCGATTGAGTCTGGCTCGGAACATACTGCTCGTCACTCGGATATGTTCATCCCTGTTGCCAATGGCAATGTTCTGATCAACCCTGCTGCTGCTGTGAGTGTGATTGAATCGATGATGGATCTTCATGATCACCTCTCCAAGGGTGTCAATCCTCAGCTCTCCAACGAGGATCTCTACCGATTCAACAAGTTCAAGCAAGAGGAGTTCAAGGCGAGCACGTTTCTGACGGCAATGCAGACCGAAGAGCTTCAGGGTGATGAGCTACCTGACTTTGAGACGTGGTACAATGCAATGGGTATTCATCTCACTGCTTCCCACAAATCTAACATCAGCTATCTCCCAAGCCTTGCTTCCTTATCCCCATCAAAGAGCATCCGTGATCACATCTACCCACCAGTCACATACAACGCCTACGGCCATGCAGTGACTCACCTCAATTATATTGGTACACTGGTACACAAAGCCATGACTCAGAGCTCTGTCTTTGCCAAGGCTCCCAAGGCTGCATATCATCTTGCCAATGTGATTCGGACAACTACTGATGGATGGACTGTACTTGATCATCTGACCAAATCTATCATGCCTACGCTTGGTGCACTTGGTATTGATATTGATGAGCTGATCAAAACCCTGATTGTCACCAACGGAATGCAGCTTCAGGACTTTTTGGCCAAGGCTTCGAAGATTCAGCAGACTATCAATATCTCTGGTGTCAATCCAAGTCCTAATGCTCTCATGCATCGATTTTTGTCGGAGCTCATGAAATGTGACAACATAGCACCATTGGTGGCGACCAAGAACCATGATTTCAAGACATTTTTGGCCTCCAACGG
>JALLBE010000992.1:0-12174 GCA_036939795.1 Thalassiosira mediterranea
GCGCGCAGAAGCGTGAGGCCTACAGATTTGGGGGGCCGGATTTGCAACACGTCACCGACCTCTCTAAATACGCTATATTTTTGGAATACGCCGTATTTTTTTGAAATACGCTAGCTTCCAAATACGCTAAAACCAACCTTATCTGATGCGTGCATTCCGCTCATGTTCCATTTCACGCACAGGTTTCAGCTTTCAGCACTTTCGGGCGGCGCTCATAAGCGAGCTCTCGCTCTCGCCTCTCGCATCATCTCATTGCTTGCATTATTTGCTCTCACCATGGCCCGCAACGTCAACGTCCGCTTCCAAACGCGCGATATCCGCGGCGGTAGCCGCCGAGCCAACGCCTACCGTCTCCTCATCGCTGCGGCCCTCCTAGCCCCCAGGGCCCTCGCTCAGGTGACACCCGACCCCACGCCCGCCCCCACGCCTGAACCCACGGACATCCCCACGGACGATCCCACGAAGATCCCCACCGATGCTCCCACCGTCCTCATCGGATGTCCTCCCCTCTGGACGGAGGGCGCCGACTACCTCCCCGGAGAATTCGCGAGCTTCGGAGAGGGCAATGCGGGAGGGAGCCCCGATCATCGGACCGTGTACGAGTGTCGCACTGCCCCCGAGCAGCGATACCTGTTCTGCGGTCAACAGGGTTACCAGCCCGGATCGTACTACGGACCGGAGGCGTGGAATCGCATCGGCGTGTGCAATTCCGCACTGGCATACGAGGGTCCCACCGTGAGCCCCACAGGGTTTCCCACGTTGTCTCCTGTATACAGTCTGTGGGAGAAGGTGGGATGTCCCGAGGAATTCGACGCGACTTTGACCACCACCTACCCGCCAGGGGGCATCGTGGAGAATAATGAAGTGGTGTACGAGTGCATCAACTCGTGGCCGGAGAGCGCTAGGTGCAATCAGGCTGGTTGGGAGCCAGGGACGGGTCCTTTTTGGCGTGAGGTTTGGACTATTTTGGGAAGTTGCGAGGGAACGAGTAAGTTGTTGTTGTTGCTGCTGCTGGCGCATCAGGTTATTGATACGACAATGTACTGGTGGTTTTCGTCGGGCTGTCGGTAATGTTTATCGTGTTCATACAATTGACGGGCACATCTCATGAGGCAGTAGTGTTCTCACTCTCTTGCTGACGGCAGCGCGCAGGAGTTGTAGCAGACATTATCCTTTTGTTTCGTGAAAACACCCGACGTCAATTCGTCTTCGAACTCATCCCATTTATGTATCTCGTTCCATATGCAATCTTCACAGTCGCACCCACTGTCTCGCCCACGGGCGAAGAGCTCCCCTTATGGGCCAGGGGAGGATGTCCCGAGGCCTTCGACAGCACTGTCACTTATGTCGCGGAAGATGTGGTTGAGAATGGTGGCAATGTCTATGAGGTGAGTGGGCTAGGTCTTTTGGCTAATAAAGCGACTTCCGAGACAGTGAGACACGATTATGGACTATAGGGATCCATACATTTTGTCGATACATATGGTGGGATGTTGCCTTCACCTTCATTTCTTCACTAACATCGCAATGAATCTTTTCGTTCGTCGACAGTGCAATGATCCTCCTTACGACCAGCTTTGTTCCCAGGCAGGTTACGAACCAGGCGTGGCCACATACTATGAGGATGCCTGGACCCAACTCGGTGAGCACAACCTCGTATGATGTTTGCTATATAAGCTATTTAGCAGTGAACTCTTTTATCTACCACCGCGCTGACACACCCTTCCCGGAAACGTGTTGTAATTCCAGGATCGTGCACCGGCACGCTGGAACCCACCGCAGTGCCCACCGGTGAACCAAGCAGCCCCCCTACTCCAGGGCCAACATACGAGGAGTGGGATTTGGTGGGCTGTCCCGAAGAGTTCGACGAGAGCCTCATGACGAGCTATAGTGGTGGGGATGTGGTGGCGCGCGGGAGGCGTGTGTATAGGGTGAGTACCTAGTACCTACTCTCTAGTGCCATAGAACGTTGTTGCAGCATCGTGTGATGCAAACACGAGCGAAGTACTTACATCCATTGTCTCCTGCACCTTTCAATTTCATTCACAGTGCCTCCCCTGGCCAGCCTCAGCCCGGTGCAACCAGGCTGGGTACGAGCCCGGCTCTGGCATTGAATGGACTGAAGCATGGGAGGTCGAAGGAAGGTGCACAGGAACAAGTGAGTTTGTGTGGGCATTGAAGCACCCTGTCCTCTCCGTCGCTCAAGAAGTGGCGACTCGGTTGTGTCCTTCTGTCTATCTGAACATGTATACTCATCGCAATTTCTATTGATTCGCAGTCGCGCCAACAGTTGGACCCACCGTTCTGGCTTGGGACAGGATTGGGTGTCCTGAGGAATATGATAGTGGGATTACTTACGATGCGGACGATCTCGTCTCGTTAAATGAGGTGGTCTACAGTTGCCTCCCTCGTGTGAGTTCTTGTATCCGCTCAACGCCACATGGAGTCTACTCTCTAACACGAAAACTCATTTCTCTGTTTATAATTCGTTTTACTCTCATGTATCTACAGCCTGATACAGGCTTCTGCAACATCCACAGCCCTGATGGCTTTTGGGGTTACCTTGGCTGGGATAGTTGGGAGGGTGCACCGGAACTCGTGAGTACATTGTGAACCATCTTTGGCTGGCTCTTTCCAACTTACAAGCACCTCATCTATTGACATCTCCCTACCCTTTATAGTTCCTCCTACATATGTGCCCACGAAAATGCCGACAGATATTCCAACCCAAGCGCCAACCTACCCCTTGTGGGCACTGGTAGGGTGCCCAGAGGAGTTCGACGATAGCTTGGGAACTGCGTATGATGTTGGAGATCCGGTCTCAAGGAATGGGGTTGTGTATGAATGTACTCAGGGACCTCGTTGCAACCAGGCAGGATGGGAACCAGGTACCGGAGGTTTTTGGACTGAGTCTTGGACGATCTTGGGATCTTGCACGGGGACACGTAAGAGCAGTCTTTGATTTCATTTTGGTTTGCGTCGCAAATAATACTTCATCTCACTGTGAACTGCTATAACTTCGTTCTTTCACTGAAAAATGATTACAGTCCAACCAACTGACGCACCCACTATCCTGGTCGTCTCTGGTTGTGCTGCCGATGCCTATGATGAGTCAACTTATTACGAAGAAGGCAATCTCGTCGAGGCGAGAGGTATCATATACGAATGCAAGCCATACCCATATGCCCTTTGGTGCAACAATTCTGGATTCGCCGTGAGTTCTTTCGTTCTCGTATGACACGTTTCGCACTTCCGCCTCTAACTATTCTTCAATTTCCGTAGCCTGGTACGACGCATGGCTCATCTGCCTGGATAACTGTCGGCTCTTGCTAAAAGAAATGGACGAGGATGTCAAGCAAGTTATATGTCAGTGGTCTTTGTGTGCATACTGTTGGCTCTTGCTAGAAGAAGAATTGGAGGAGGATGCCAAGCAAATTATATGTCAGTAGCCCTTGTGCGCATATCTCGGGGCATGAGTGTCTTAGGATAGACCAGAAAACAACCAAATCATTTGGCCAATGGGAGGCAGAGTTTATTCATAATCACACTAGTAGAGATCGTTGTTGTAAATGACCAACATCACCAACCTATACTTTCGTGAGTCTGATATCATGCCCAAAACACAGTTTCACCGCAAAAACATCTTACATATGGTCAGATGGAATGTTTCGGCAGCACTTCATGTGGTGACGGACAGTTATTGCCAAAGAAGTGTGCTCTTGTTGGCATGGTCGGTGGCATTTGCGATAGTCATGCATCTTACCAACGCGATGCATTCAATTATATTACAGAAGAAACACATAATTACAGCCATGGCACTAACACCTCATGTGTTGCTCATGATAACACACAAACAGGCCATTCCATCCTCAACTCCACTCTTTCCATGGACAACGCTTGCCGATCATAGCGAAAAGTCTTTCGTTGTAAGGCCGATAAAAAGCAATGAGCTCGTTCATCAATGCGTCTGAAATTTCAAGGAGATCGTCCAAACCATCGGTGTCTGAGTTCGGCAGATGATCCTCATCAGTTGAAGCCGTTACTGCCGTCTTTGGATCAACGTCCTCTCCATCATCATGCGGAGTCTTTGTCACCTTGTCATAGCCCCGATGTCCCCCGACGTTGTACCGTCCCACGCTCGTCACGTTCGTGAAGTCGAACTCCGGCAGCCCAAGAAATCTCGTCACATCATCTATGGCCTCATTGGGAGCAGACGCCATGTCCTCCGTGCAGACAACATGGATGCGATTTTCCTTCTCGGCAGCCGCGTTGGAGAAGACCTCGTACCACCACTCCAGGGGAAGCGCGTAGATGCCTCGGCCGATGATGCTCTGCGTGAGATGTAAGTTGGGGAGCTGAAGGATTTTTTGAGGATGTTCCTTTGCAATGTCCGTCCATTGAGCACGGGGTACAGCCTTAGACTTCGTGGTGAGGTAACATGCCTCATCAAGAGGAATAAGTGGGGTAGAATTTGCATCAATACTGGCTGCCATGCCGTCATTGCCATTTCGACGCTGAATGGTCTCATAAAAGAACATGCTTTTCATTTTCCCATACTTCTTCTTGGCGAACATTTCTCCTCTCCCTCCTGGCGCCAAACATTGTCTTAGCATGGCCAGCTCGGCATAAGCCAGCTCCTCAAGCGTGAAGAGGTGATGCTTTTGGTAGTAGGCATCAGATTTACCCTTGGGAATGACTCTCCCAGAGACAGTCATGCCCTTGCCGGATCGAAGCTTCTCCATTGCTGGCTCGAGGTAGTTGTACTTGTATGATGACACCGCACGGGAGATCGGATCTCTCACGATGGCGAGAATCTTCGGCAACGCCCGCACGTGCTCCCTCCACGCCGCCACCCCGACCTCTCCGGATTGCGGTCTCCACCGGGGAGTGAGCCTCTTCGCCACGGACTCCACGACCGAGGGGTAGGGCATGTACCCAGGGCTGGCCTCCCCGGTCATTAGCGCGCCCCTACCCAAAAATGACTCGATCGCGGGGAAGTGACTGTAGTACCACATCAGCGGTTTCGACTTGTGATATCGAAAGTAGTGTATCTGCTTCTCCCGCGCGGGCAGGACGCGCGGATGGCCGGTGAGGTAGTGGTAGAGAGAGGAGGTGCCGCACTTGCCCTGGCCGATGATGAGGAAGCCAGGACGGCACAGCCCCTCCAGGTTCCCCTCTTGGGACGCGTGCGAATTATGTGTCACCCTGTACGTCGGATAGCTGATGCTATCTTCGTCCGTGATGCGATCCGAATTGGATTGGACAATATACGTCCAATTTCCCGAACGTGGCTTTTTCCTCTTTCCTCGTATCATCCTGCGCTGGTTGCCGCCCGATACTGCGCGCGGATAGCATGGTCCCCACGTTATATTCGTCCAAAGATCTACCAAGGAGTCGTCAGGCGGAAGGCTGGCACTTCCATCCAGCACGTCCTGAGTATGCTCTATTGCATCGACCACTTCATCCCAATAGACCAGCGTGCGGTTCCGCCCTTTCTTCTCGTATTGAAAGTCTGACAAATCATATGGTGGCTCGACGGAAGGCAAATGCTGTGTGCCGACATCAGCCGCAGGGCTCTCTACTTCGGGCGCAGATTTGCGTATCGTTATGCCTAACAGAGCCTTTGTCGGAAAAGCAGGATAGGACTTAGGACCAGCCTCACCCTTCTTGCCCTTCATGTTCTTCTTGCCACGACCCTTCGCCAAGGGAAAGAACATGTCATCGCGGGACCCTCCGTAGTTGCTCCTCGCGACGAAGCGGAAACGCTCGTCGGACCACAGAAACGCCGTAAGAGCCCCCATGCATACGGTCGCAACCGTCAGCGGCGGGTTGGCCTTCACCCTGGCGATCAAAGTCCGACGGAGACCTCCGCTTCGCCAATCTGGCTCGTCGTAGCCTTCGTCGTAATCGCACTCGTCGTCGTAGAAGGAAGCCTCATCTTCTTCATCATGACCCGTCGCGAGACAATCATCGCCCGAATCGTTTCCGTCGTCGCCGAGCAGACCGCGCCTCTCGTCGCGCCGTGGAAGCGAGACGACGGAGGCGTTGTCGTCGTCGCTGCCGGAGCCGTTGCGTTCGCCCTCGCTCCCGATGGACGCCTGCCTCGCGAACTTGGCTATTTCCGCGCGCCTGCACGGTGGGGCGTCGTCGACGGCAAAGACGCCATCGTCGTTGGGCAGCTCCACGCTCGTCGGAGCGGGGGTCGTCGTCGTCATCGTTGAAAGAAAAAGTTGTTGATACATCATATTGTAGGATGGCTGCGTCGTCGTCGAGCCAAGGGTCGAGCCGGAGCATCGGAAACTAAGGTCAATCGATGTTGGCATCATTGCAACCAATACATAATAGAAATCTATCTATTCCCAAGTTAGTAGGTATAAAACCGTAAATAGGAACTAAGTATGGAAGATAATTAACAAGATCGAATGAAATAGGAAACGCCTAAAAAGACCCCATGCCAAAAACGGCCGGTTTTGCTTGGTCGTCCGTTTCAAACCTTCCAATTGCACGACAACAGTAACGGCATTTAACGACACCTCATATTATCTCCATTTTTCTCTCAGACCATGATACATATTTGAATAATTCATCTATTTATCTCCCGATTTCAAAAGATTAGACTGTATAGTATTATCAATTTCAATAAAAAGCACCCATTCATTTTCCGTCAATACCACACCCAAGGGAGTATTTTTCACTCAAAATAGGTTTCATTAAAAATGAATCAAGACAATTGAAACTACCATTGATTCACGAGATTTCATAAGTTCTTTTGGAAATAATATTTTATGTAAAAGCATGTTCAAAAGAACTCGATCATTAGATTAGCTCTAGACAAAATTAAATAATTAGTTGTATGTAAGATGTCACATAAATTATTAAAATCATTTTACTCAAAAACTTATCATGATTAAAATGATAACCAAAATTATTTCTCTTTAAATTTATCTCCCATTACAGAAGTCTAACAATTTACGTAAGGCTTTCTACGAATATTGATGTCACCTCTTTTACCTCTCTTGCATTCATTGCGCATCCGTCTCCTGTCCGGACCGCATCTTCCCTCTTCCCTCTCCAACGTGCTACCAGCCCCCGCCCAGCCTGGGCGAGCCCCGGCACTGCGGCGCGCACTGACTTGGCACTGGCAGCTCAGCGACGCGGAGAAGACGATGCCAAGGGGCGGCAACAACGGTGGGGGCGGCGGGGGCGGCGTCCCCCACTCCATCCTCTCCTTCGCCAAACTACGGCGTTCCAACTCCCTCGACAATCGGGACGACGACGATCGCGCCTTCCTCATCCCCTCCTCCGGATCGTCGTTCAACCTCGCAGGAGACTCGGAGAACATATTTGCGAGGTCGCAGGCGAGTGGATTGAGTGGTCACAGCGGGAGGAGCGGAAGGAGCTCGATGGGGACGAGCGCGCGATCGCACGGCACGAGCATAGCATCGTCCGCGAGCGGAGCGAGCGGTGGAGCCAACGCAGCGGGGGGGCGCAGACATCACCGCAGGAGCAGCAGCGGACTCGGGGGCTATAAGAGCAACCGACGGAGAAAACGCTCGTCGCCGAGAAACGAAGAAGATCGGCAGTTGGATTCGTCGCACAGATCCGCCCCCCATCATCATTCCCATCACTCGAGGAACTCGTCACACAGCGACAGGAGCGAGGTCAGCACCAGCACCGTGGGGAGCATGCCAGGCCATCCTCCCAGGACTCACAGTCCGTACCCGGTTCCCGATGTGGGATCCACCGGAGTAGATTATCTCACTCAGAACGCGGGCACCTGGCCCAGGAATGCGGCCAACGAGGTGGCCGCCGCATTGAAAAAGTCGGCGTCCTCGTCGGGGGCGATGCCGGAGGGGAACGACGATGATTACCTCGTGGGATGCAGCGACACCGAGCAGCAGCAGCCCACGAAGCCGTCATTCTTCGCCCCTCCTCCTCCCTCTTCCTATCAAACAACGGGCAAAAATGGACCCACGAGCCTGCTCGTTGGCAACAACAACATCGAAAACATCTCCGCAAGCAGGAAGTCGCCCATGCCTCCGTCCCCTTCCATAGACACCATCCACTCGGGACGGAGCTATCGCAGCGGCGGCAACAACAGGAATAGAAGGGGCAGCGCCAACGCGAGCCAGGGATCGAACAAATCCTCCGGACGAAGACGAGCCTACGCGGCCAGGAAGTCCAGGCAGGCGCGGAGGAGGGAATACGTGAGGAGCTGGAGACGACGGCAGGTCGTGGGAACTTTGGTCCTGACGATTATATACGGCAGCCTATTCGCTTACACGATGTTGGTGACGCTGGGGCCGTTGATGTTGAGCTACAGGGATCCGTCGGAGTGGTGTCCGTACTACCAGCCGGACGGATGGCCGGACTGGTTGGACAGGGGGGACGACGTGCCGCATCCGGACGAGTACAATTGGAACATCGACCAGCTGCAGAGATCGAATGCACGCGGTCCAGCGATGGGTGGTGAAGAGCAGCAAAGACGAAGGAGGCTGTCGGCGAAGGGCGTGGAATACGCACCCGTCGAGGAAGTAGATCTGAAACGCATTGAGATTGACCGACTAAAGAGGACGTCGAGGGACATCCACGGAAATGGAAACAATGGGGATGACAACGCAGAAGAACGGGAGGAGTCAAAATACGAGAACCCCGACTACGACGACTCTCCCTGCCGAACTTCCCGCATACCCCTCCTCCTCCTCCTCACCCTCGAGGAGTGCGACCTCTCCCGTCGCATGGCCGCCTCCGTCCTCCTCGGCGGCCTCATCGGGTACGAGCGCCGCGCCTCCGACCGTCCCGCGGGCATCCGGACCATGGCATTAGTTTCGCTCGGCTCGTGCTTCTTCACAATAAGCAGCCAGCTCGCCTTCCGGGATTCGCCCATGACGTGGGACGCGAGCAGGGTCACCGCCGCGATACCGAGCGGCGTGGGCTTCCTGGGAGCCGGGCTGATATGGAAGGGAAGCCTGAGCGATGGGAGCGGGGGGGAGGTGCATCAGGTGCACGGAATTACCACAGCGGCGAGGTGAGATTGTGTATGCCGCCTTGTGCCGTAATCGATTTTGCTTTTTTTGTGCTCATCCCAGACACCTTTTGCGACTTGTATTTCAGCGTTTGGCTGGCAGCTGCTGTGGGAGTGGGAGCTGGGGGCGCGTTGTATGCCGTCTCTATCTATTCCGTGAGTGCACGAAACTGAGATCTACCTTTTACTCGCCAGTCTTGATGCTCACTTTTCTTCTGAATGTGTGGGGGTATATGCCGTGTGGCCCTCGCGCAGACGGCATTGGTCATCTTGGTTCTTCGCTTCGGGCCAAGGCTTTACCTCCAGCATGACAAAGGATTCGAATATGATGAGGACGAGGATACTATAGAAGACGATGATGATTATAGTGAAGCTGGTGATCACAACCAATCTGTTGACAAAGAAAAATACGGTTTGGTACCAGAAGAGAGGATTGCTCCCCAGTCTAGCGGAGCAAAGAGCAAAGCCAATCGACTGCATCATTTCGAAATGACGGAACGAGCTGCACCCGACACAACAACTCTGAAAGGAAACATGACGGGGTACGGTGCCACTGATATCGAGCAGAACGTGAACACAGTCGCTCACTTGTTGCATGATGACCATAGGAGGGAACTGGAGAGAATAAATCATCTCACCAGTGGCAGTCAGACTGACGGTGTAGGTGGTGTCATGGCATGGCTTACAAATTTGGTTCCTGGGAATCAAGGCCGTCAGCATCCTTACAACCCGTATCAGGAGATCATGGCGGACAGGGAGGTGATGAGATATCTGAAAAAGAAAAAGTCTATGAGCAAAATGAGCAGCCGCCCCAGTTTTTGTACGTGATTGGTATCAGGAGATCATGTGTGATAGGGGGATGATGAGAGGCGGAGCTCAAGCACTTCTGTGAATATCCAATGGCAGCTGCATGATTGACTTGTAGTCCCAAACAGTTGTTGCTAGGCTATTGAGTTGCCGTTGACCCTTTTCCTTTCAATGGCCTTGTTCATTATTTGCTCTAGCAAACCTTCTTTTGCATCGAAGATATCAATGTGTTCAATCGTCTCTCTCCTAACGATGGAGTGCTGTCGGCATTTATCAGGCGTCCCTGCCCATGTCCTCAGTTTGCTGCCACTTGGGAAGCGGGCATAACATTACACTTAACAGTAACAGTCTAGACTGGGCGCGCCTGATCAGACAGATTGCTTCATGCTGTGCATGCGGCGACGTTTGCAGGGCGAGGCGCGTTGTGCCAAGCTTTCTCACATCGATCAAAATAATACGGTAAGTTTCACCTGCACTCTTTCGAACATGGCCCAAAGCATCAGGGGAGAGATTGCGAGGCTAATTCTTATAGCTATCAACCAAACTGCCTCGTGCCAAGTGAGGGAGCTGCCTGTCCCTAAGGATTGATCTGCTGACATAGAAACTCTATCCCGTTTTGGTAGAGAAGATGCGCGAGAAATACAAACACTGCCGACCTTGTTTGGCTAACAGTTACGCATACTTTGCAGGCATTTGCTATGCCTTAGCCAAGACGCAAACCATGCGAAACGCATCCTCCTCGCTCTCAATGGGTACGTTGTCCAGTGCCCCATACTTGGCCACCATCTTCAACCCCGCGCATCTGGCCAGCGCGTCGATCTCTTGCAGCGTGAACAACCTCATTGGCACGACCTCCCTCACCTTTGTCTTTCCCTCCGCCGACATTAGCGAAAACAACGGTGATGCCGCATCATCCCCATCCTTTGGGATGACGTCGACATCATTCACCGACAGTTCCATCCCCACAGTAAACTGTCTCACCTGCGCAACGGGGTCGAACTCGTCGTCCTCCTCTCCCCAAACTATGGACAGTTCCCCGTATTCCTTCTCGTTACCGCCATCGTCTTCTTCCACTAGGGGCACCGTCCATCCGTTCCTGGTGCACTCGCCCATGGTGAACGTCTCCCGCGGGTGCGGCAGTTCCACGACCACCGTCCCCCCAGGTCCGAGGGATGAATTTATCGACTGAAAGCACGAGACGATGTCGTCGTTCGTTAGCAGGTGTTGCATGGATCCCAAGAGCAGCCACACGGCATCGAATGATGACGATGACTCGGTAACATGTTCGCCAATGTTCCTCATGTCGCCGTTGACGTAGTCGAAGTCGTCCCTGCGCCCTCCAGGCGCACCCAACTCGTGATCGGCATTCTCCAGCCCGTAGTCGACCATGGCCGACGATCTATCGAGGGCAACGACCGAGTCCACCTCGGACGGCGGACGCTCGACGAGCGCCGCGAGGGAGTGTCGCGCAGGTCCCGCCGCCAATTCGAGGATTCGCAGAGCCTTATCGTTAGAGGACGACGAATGTTCGCGATGGGTTTCGATGAGGAAGTCGACCTCGTCCTCGTAGCTCCTGTATCCGAATGCGAGGTCGTACAGCGGAGGAAGGGAGTATATGCTACCGGACGCATCTGCGACAGCGGCGTCCACGGATTCCTCCTCCGCAACGTCGCCATCTCCGCCGAAGCCGGACCCTGCACCTGATTTCTTCTTGCGACGCGCCATCGCTCCCCCGCGTCCCCTTTTGGCGGCACGAAGCGGCGCGCACGGGTGCTGCCGTTGCTGACCATGACGTCGGCTCGATCCCGCCGCCGTCGAGGGCGGCCGGGGGGCGAACGAGGTCACAATTGACACTTGGATAGCCAGGATGACGACGACTGCGATCATCGTGCCTTCCTACGTGTCAACATTGTGATTGCGGGGCTGAGGCTGAGGCCAGCTGACAGCTGAGGCGGTGCTGGCTGCTGGCCCACGACGGTGCTCTCTGGTGCGCGCACCACCCAAGGCCAGGCGGGAGGCGGGTGCAAGAAGCTGAACTGATGGAAAGCTATGCAAATAATATTATTCATGCACGTTTGTATCTTGAGATTCGTGCGATAAACAATTATCTTGTATTATTTATATATGAGTTTTTATAATCAAAGTAAAATAAGGTTGTAAATTTAACTTATCCCTATTTATGAAGTAGGAAGATGGCGGGACTTCCACGTGTACTTACCATACCTATCTCTTTACTGGAATTTTGCCAGAAAAACGTCAAAACTCGACCTCGACTTACAAACGCGTTTATCATCTAGCCATAGAAAGCCAAAGTAAAAGTAAAAAGACATGAAGAAAGCTGA